>BCHZ01000004.1:1718584-1948221 GCA_001599795.1 Exophiala calicioides
GACCAGCACCAAGTCGAAATTCATCTGCAAGAGTCCGAGGCTCAGTATGAGGAGCGATCAGGTCTTCAGCGTAGCCATAGCTGTCACGCTATGCTTGGCAAGCGAGAACGCCTTTAGCGTCAATGACGATGTCTTCGCCTTCCCGCAGGTACTCCCCCCATTGCCATCTACCATGGTTCAGTCCTCACGCTCTCTAGTACGGTGTCGAACTTTCAAGCTCCTACATTCTTGAAGCCGACGCTATTAGCTACCTAGATGGAAGCCGGAAGGATTCTGTCACCGGACCAGCCCTTTCGCGAGCTCACCAGAGCGATGTATCCTTAAATCTTGACCACGAGTCCGATGAGTCTTCCGCTTCTGGGGATACCAGTTCACCCCCGGTCGGTACCTACGAGCGAATCCTCCTCCACGGCTATCCCCATCTGTGTTTTATTCCGGAGGCTAAACCTGAGGTTGAGAATGGAACCAAGTCGGAGCCATCTCCTGCCGAGCGCGAGAAAGACTTGGATCAAGCTGTTAGCCGGGGGACACAGTTATTACAGGGCATGAGGTCAAATCACTGTCTATATTACACCACTGGCTGGTGGACGTATTCTTTCTGCTACAATGCACAAGTCACTCAATTCCACGCCCTTCCTCCGGGCACAAACGGCCGAGTATGGCCACCCCAGGAGGACCCATCAACACCAAGCTATGTTCTAGGCACATTTGAAAACCGCGACGCTGCAACACCATCGGCACAGCCCGATACGGACCGACAACTGTCAACGGAAGTCAAGTCACAAGCCGAAACCAACTATCTTGTACAGCGACTTGAAGGTGGAACACCATGTGATCTTACAGGGAATGACCGCAAGATCGAGGTGCAATTTCATTGCAATCCGCAAATGACCGATCGAATTGGCTGGATCAAGGAGACGGCGACATGTGCCTACATTATGATAGTCTACACCCCGCGACTTTGCAACGACTTGGCATTCCAACCTCCGAAAGAGAGTCGGGCTCACCAAATTTCCTGCAGAGAGATCATCTCCGAGGAAGATGTGGCATCGTGGGAGGCCCGACGCGAGGATGAAGCCTCTCGTCAAAGTTTGGAACAGAGCCGGTCACAACAAATTGTGCTGGGTAACATCGAGGTTGGTGCGATGAAATACGTCGGGCATGAGGGGAAGAGACTGGAAAGGGGTCGCATTGTGCTTACTGCAGATGAGAAAGCCGAGACAGTCATCATGCAGAAGGATGGCCAAATCTCAGGTCTTTCAAAGTCCGAGCTCATGAAACTCAGCCTTAGCCCCGAGGAAGTCGACTCCTTCCGCAAGGAGCTTCAAAAAATGGCCGGGGGGAAGGACTGGAAGATTGAGCGCCTGGATGATGCAAATGGCCAGATCCAGTTGCGAGGCATTGTTGCCACAGATGATGATAACGGGAAGGACAAGCCAGTGTCGCCTCGTGATGGAAAAGGCGAAGTGGCTGGCAGTGGCAACGGCGACGGCGACGGCAACGACATCGACGACAGTGGTAGCGGGAGCGGCAGTCAAGAAGAATTTGCTGAAGAACTGTGATCGCGTCTTGGTCGACCTTCCAAATCATTATTCTTGCGACCAGAACACAAATTCTCCGCAAGATTTACCACCTCTGGAAACCGTCCCGATGTCCCAAACTTTACCAGCTACCCGACAATACCAGAAAAGTCGCAAGATAATGGTCCTGCAATCGTCCTATGGGTGGACCGAGACTCCCAAAGAGCTACCCACTTCAAGTTGAGCATGCCCTGTCTTGACTAGCTCTCCCTCCCTCCTACACTCAGTGAAGGTGCACGCCTCAGCCGGCCACTAGAAGGGAAGCCGTCCATGGTGGATTGATACCGATCAACCGAACGACTACGGCAGTCATCCGGCGTCGCAGAACTCGATGGCTCGATGGCCATCGTTGGGGACTCGTTACCTACACAAGACTTCGGTCGCTATTGAGTCTTCACGATTCATATGTTACAACTAAGGTCAAGGTGTGGAACATGGCTAGAACCATTGAAGAAGGCTGATGGACCAATTTGCTACCCAGTCCTGAATTGAGCGCAGCGGAGTAACAAATACGCAAGGGATTGATTATATTGGGTATTTCCAATCCAGAGATATGGGGGACCAAGCCAACCCAGCGTGACCAAAATGCCATCTTACCAAAACTGCAAGTTACCAAGTGGACGAATCAAGTTGGTTATCTCTACTAAGGTAGATTCCTGAATTCTGCCCTGGAGGCGAAAAAGGGGTTGCATTTCACTACTCGATAGCTCATTCGTTCTGACCACCTCCCTATTGTCCAGGAGTCGTCTTCTACCAAAGCCAATTTGCGAAATTAGATGGCAGGAGAGCAGACTCATCACCATTCACACAATCCGTTCCTCTCCCCCGGCCGTGCACGTCTTTGCCTGTTTCGCATTGTCCTAGTTTATATGCTGAAGACACAGATTACGAGGGGAAGATCCAAGACTGTCGAGAATAGTAGCGACGTGTCGATTCAGTTCTTCTGGCACTCGGGATTGCCCAAGTCGGTCAGGAAAGCGGCAGTATTGAACTCAGAGTAGACAGCATCGATCTGGACGGTGGTGGGGTTGACGACAAGGTTCATGATGCCTAGAACCTGGTACTTTTTGTCGCCCATTCCAGTCGCATTCCATCGCCAGGAGATCTTCTCACAGGTGAAGAAGGTATCAAGGGTAGTGACGACGGGGAGTGCAGGGGTCTTGAATTGCGCCGAGATCATGGCTTGCTTGTTGGGGAAAGCGAGTGGGCCAAGCTAAAGGGTTGTGTTTGTTCATGGTCAGCGAATGTTATATTCAAATCTTGTTATTACACAAAATAAAAGGAGGCTAGGTGGGCTTACAGGTTTGCCAAGAGGGCCAAGGTGATTGCGATGAACGAGATATGCATATTGACAGATGGAATTCGAGATGAGGTTTGGGGCTGAAGGTTCCCTGTGTGCTGTTTAAAGAGGGTTGATGGTTTCGTCAGAAGGGGGGATTGTTAACACAGAGAGTGAGTGAGTTGGCAGGGTTCAGAGACATGTTAAGGCAAGTTGTAGAGTGGTAGAGGTCGCAATATATATAGAACTTCGGGGTGACAGAGGACATACAATGTTGATGGCGTACATTTAGATAATTCTTGACTTAACTTTGACACAGACAGCACTCCCGATAACAAAGAATTAGTAGTTAGGGGTCCGTGAAGACTAGTCGGTCGTCACTCCTGTAAATCTGACAACAACCTAGCCTCTAGACTCTAGCCTCGAGGCATATTCACTTTGTAGAAGTGGCTGAATGGCGTGCAGCCATAGTGAAGTGACAGTAATCATCAAATTGCTATATCGACCTCTTTCAGTTATGGTTCCTTGATTTTATCAAGATCTAACAGTTCTTAAATGTGGACGCGGACGAAGATGGTGCGAGGCTGGAGTCTGGCAAGTCTGGCAAGGCTGTCTGGTCGATCAATGCTTGAATGCTTGATGACTGACTGGCTTTTGATCAGGGTTAGGGTTGGGTTTTGAGAGCTAAACCTAACTAGGAGAGTGCCTGCGCCTGCGCTCTTCTTGGATTTAGGTTGACAGCCTCCACGCGACAGACACAGACGTCGACCAGCCAAGTTAGCCTCACCAACTACCAGCATCTCCAAGCATTGCATGATTGTCCGTTCGAGCCTGAATCCTGAATTCGCACCCTCATTTCCTTCTCCATTTGCCTCGACGCCCCCTCAATCACCTTCCGGACGTGTGCAAGACCAACGACCTCCCGTCACTAAGCACCAGCAACGAGCGCAGTTGGCCGGACCCAAAACGAAACAAAACGAAACGCAGCATCTTACCTTAGTTATTACTCTTCGCCTAACCCGGCATAGGAAACTCCCAACTCCCAGCTCCCAGCTCCCAACTCCCAAATTACGTTCTCCCGTCTCCTCGATTCCTCTCCGATCCTCCCGTCTTAGATTGATGGCATTATCCTTATCCCTCCCGCTGTAACTGCTATTCTCTGTCGACTCCGATTCTCCTCACTCCCAGAATGGGCTTCGTGGCAGTCTGCACAGCCATCTACGATTACCAGCCCCAAGGCGACGGCGAGCTTGAGATTAAGGAAGGAGAACTCCTATACATTCTCGAAAAGAGCACCGACGACAGCTGGTGGAGGGCAAAGAAGAAGGCTGCTGGTGAAGATGACGACGAGCCCGAGGGGTTGATCCCTAATAACTACGTCGAAGATGCGAAGCCCACCCATACCGCCAATGCTCTCTACGACTACGCTCGACAGACTGACGAGGAGATCTCCTTCACTGAGGATGCAGCGCTCGACGTCTACGACACCTCAGACCCTGACTGGACCCTGGTCGGCACCTCCGATGATTTTGGCTTTGCGCCTGCCAACTACATTCAGCTCACCGGTGCTGCCCCCAAATCGCCTTCAATACCACCCAATAGACAGTCCATTCCACCCGCTGCCGAAGTTGACACGCCTCCCACTCCGACTTCTCCGGTCAGGCCCGCCGAAGGTCCGGCCGCGAATTTGGCCAGGGTTCTAGGAGGAGGTGCCCCAACTTCCCCCACAACTGCTCGAAGACTGTCTTCTCCTCCACTTGCAGCTCCTGCGCAACAGTTCACCCCAGATGCCTCTGATGACGAAGAGCCTGCGCCGGCTTTGCCGCAGAGGCCTCCATCCCAGTCGACCCCTATTCTCCCGGCAATCCGTGTTCCTCTGGATGGCGATCCGCGTGGCGTACTTCCCTCTCCTCCTCACAACCGCGCAATCGCTAGACCAGATGATGATGATGCCCCGATCCGATCACCAGGTGGCTTCCATCTCTACAATATAAATGAAATGGTCTCGGCCATGGGTCGGCGACGGAAAATGCCTACAACTCTGGGCATTAATATTGCCACGGGTATAATCATGCTCTCGCCAGAGAAGTCAAGAGATGGCCCCTCACAGGAATGGTCGGCGGACAAGATGACACACTACTCGATCGAGGGCAAGCATGTCTTCATTGAGTTGATCAGACCTAGTAAGAGCTTGGATCTTCACGCCGGCGCCAAAGATACCGCTGAAGAGATCGTGGGAGCCCTAGGAGAAATCGCTGGTGCCCAGAAAGCAGAGGGCATCCGTGAAGTCATTGACGCGGCCTCGGGTGGAGCGAGCCACAAGAAGGGTCATGTGCTCTATGATTTCATGGCACAGGGTGACGATGAGGTTACCGTCGGGGTGGGTGACGAAGTCATCATTCTAGATGAGACCAAGTCAGAAGAGTGGTGGAACGTGCGGCGTTTGAAGAATGGCAAGGAAGGAGTGGTTCCCAGTAGTTACATCGAGATCACTGGCTTTGTCACCATCGAGCCGCCTTCGCGAACTGGTATCAATGCCGGTCTCTCACCAGTTGAACAGAATCGCATTGAAGAGCAAAGGCTTGCACGGGAGGCAGCAAGGGCCGACAAAGCTCGTCACGACGCAGAGCACGCCAGATCTCGCAGCGAGGTAGGGCCTGGGATGCCTCTGCCGCAGCGTGGTAGTAGTCTTGCGGATGATCAGTCACAACGAAAAGACCGCAAAGAGAAGGACGACCGGAGGAAAGGCCGATCAAAACCGGAATCTGCCAAAGTCCGTACCTGGACCGACCATTCCGGATCATTCAGAGTCGAAGCACAATTTCTCGGAGTCGCAGAGGGTAAGATTCATCTACACAAGGTCAATGGTGTAAAGATCGCCGTTCCCATAACGAAGATGTCGCCAGAAGACCTTGAATATGTTGAGAAGGTAACGAACGAATCGATCGAAGAGCACATTCCAGTGGCTGATCTCATCAAGATGAAACGGCGAAGTCAAATGTCTGAACCGACCAAACCTCAAAGCGGGGCAAGCATCGAACAGCCCAAAGGTCCAGAGTATGATTGGTTTGACTTTTTCCTCAAGGCGGGAGTCGGACCACATCAATGCGAACGATATTCACAAGCGATGGTCCGAGACTCGATGGACGAAAGCGTGCTTCCGGACATTACGCCTGACACCTTACGGACATTAGGATTGAAGGAGGGCGACTCACTCAAGGTGATGAAACATCTCGACCAGAAATTCGGACGGACCAAAAACGCAGGCCCTAACGGCACCAACGGTGAGCCGGGACCAGGAGGTATCTTTTCAGGACCCGGGGGTCAATTGCATAACAATACTCGCAGAGGAAGACCAGAAGCCAACCGGCAGACCAGCAATTATGTCGATCCCGATGCGTTCAGGACGGAGGAGGACAAGAAACACGTGGCCGAAGGACAAGCCACTCCACTAACAGAAGCCCCTCCAAGAGAACCCAAAGGTGGGTTTGAAGATGATGCTTGGACGGTCAAGCCCTCGATGCAGACTGTAACCCCTCAGCCGACTCAGGCTCCAGCACCAGCAGTAAAGCCGCAGACAGGCGGCGCAATCAAGGACTTGTCATCCCTCCTTGATACTCCTCTCCCGGCTCCCCTTCAACCTACACCTGCACAACCCCCTGCTCCAGTGGCTCAACCAGCACCGCAACCCCAGCCTCTGGCTACCCCGGCTCCTCAGGCTCAAGTTCCAGTCCAGCAGCCACTGCAGACAGGCGCCAATCCACAGTTCTTTACCCAGCTAGGTCCACAACCAGGACAAATTCAGCCTCAGGTCACAGCATTTCAGCCTCCAGCGCGACAACGGCCGCTGGCACCGCAACAAGGTTTCACTGGTCCTGGTTTGCTACCACCACCTCCTCGCCCAACCTCTGCCCCTCAAAACCCGCAACAGAGCCAATTCGGGCTTCAGCCCCTACAGCCTCAATTGACAGGAATCCCGCGAGGAGCCGCAGTACAGGCGCCCCTTGGCCAGAGTCTGGATGACCTGAACCAGCAACGACTACAACAGCAGTACCAACAAATGCAGTTGCAGGCCCAGCCGACGGGATTTGCGCAAGCCAATCAAGGCTTTGGACAATATGGTCTTGCTCCTCAACCTACAGGGTTCCAACAGCCGCAACAGTTTGGACAGTTTCAACAACAACCGTTCCTCAATGGGAATGCTGCCGGAAGCCCATTTGCAGACCAACGATCGTCGTTTCAAAGCCAACCCACAGGCATTCCATTCCAACAGAGTCCGCCGCAGGGAGGGATCAATTCAGTCCTACCCCAAGCTCTTCAGCCACTCCGGACGGGCTTTACATCTCCGTTACAACAAAGTCAAACCAATGGGTTTCAACCTCAGCCTACCGGCTTTCAACCTCAGCCCACCGGCTTTCAACCCACCGGCTTTCAACCTCCATCACTTCAAAATCAACCCACAGGTTACCAACAGCAAATTCAACCGCAACCGACCGGGTTTGGACAACTGCCCCAGCAGAATGGATTTGCAAATTTCCAGCCTCCACCGTTGCCGCCTATTCCTCAACTGCCAACAATTGCACCGCTGCGAGCGCAGAAAACCGGGCCGACACCAGATATCAAATTTGGTGTCAGCGAGGCCAAGAAATTGACTCCACAGCCAACGGGAAGAAGAGCAAACCTTGCCAATGCTAGTAAGTGCCGAATAACCTGGCGATTGCAAATGACGACTGACATTAAACAGCGGCGCAAAATCCATTTGGCTTTGTAGCTTAGTTTTTTTGACACGGCGCAAGCGGGGATCGACCGGAGTGGTCCCAGAGTGTCGACTTGGGAGATGTCCAATTGCCCATGTCCTTACAATGACATCAAGCCATTTGCTTTTACTTTGTTATGGAACTGGCGAAAGAGGAGGATCGCGTCTGTATGGGCCACGGCAAGAAGAAATTTCGCACGTTCTGAGACCGAGGTTGAAAGTTGAGTGTGGATGGTGGGTTCTCATCATATTTGTGTTGTTGTTATTTTTGAAACTCATCAGCGAGTGTAGATGCGAGTCGGAATGGTTTCAAGATTTCACGGCATCCAAGAGGAGTCAGTCTCCCAGTTTTCAGCACGGGGTACTCCCTATCCATCTGTGTAGGCAGGATTCTTGGGACCAGCATAATCATGTTCGTCTTGCTAGATGAATCTTGGAAGCGAAAGGAAGAGTGAAGAAGAAGTACAGATCGGGGCACGTAGGTAGTAGGTACATATATGATGCCTGATTTAATGACGAGAGATTGGTTGATTTGTCTATCCCTCCGTTCACCCAGCTGTCTGCCATCCATCAAGTCCCTTACAGGGGCAAGGAAGACTCCCTACCCATCCTCAGTGCCCTGGGTGTCTTTTAAAGTTTTGCCGATGATGATGTTGTCTTCTTAGCCGCCGCAATGGCCTGCTTCAGAGCCATGTCCGTCAAAATCTCATCACTGCCGCCACCGACAACAAACATCCTCAGGTCACGGGAAATCTGCTCCACACGCCCACCTCGACCGCCTTTGGAATAACCGACGCCTCCTAATATCTGCTGGGCCTCGCGCACACATAATTCCAGCATGCGAGCGGCGTGGACCTTGGTGCGGGCAAAGTCGCCACCCATCGCCGCCGACTCCATCGCGCCCGGGTGCGTGGAGGCGTGGTACAGGAGCGCCTCCAGGTGTGACTGGATCGTCTCTGTCAGCATCGACATGTTGGACAGCTTGGAACGGATGACCGGGCGCGAGAGCAGCGGCTGGCCAAAGGTGATGCGTCGCGAGGCGTAGTCATACGCGTCTTCGATGCACACTCGGCTGAGGCGGAGGACTTGCGCCGCCATTATGAAGCGTTCGTGGTTGAAATCTATGACGAAGAAGTAAAGAAAGGGACTAGATTAGTATTGTTGTTGTACTAATTGAGGAGGGCGGGGGAAAGCGAATATCAAGGCGAGGCAGGTGAACATACTTGACATGACCATCTTGAATCCCTTCCCGAGCCCGGCATCGCCTCCCAGAAGGTTCTCCCTCGGAACAAGAACATCGTCGAATTCGATGAAGGTGCTCCCGCTGGCCGAGACGCCCGAGTTATGGATCCGCCGCATCGTGACCCCGGGGTTTTTCAGTGGTATGATCAGGGCCGACACACCCGCGGCGCCGGAGTCATCAGTCCCCGTACGAACAGCCGCCATGACAAAGTCGGACCAGAGAGCGTTGGTGATCCATTTCTTGGACCCGTTCACGACGAAGGACTTGCCATCGGATGAGAGCTTCGCCGTCGTGCGGAGGTTGGCCACGTCGCTGCCGCCTGTGGATATCAAGAAGAAGAGAAAATAAGCAGCTGGCCCGGATGATATCAAATTGATCCCTTAGTACTTACCGTCAGGCTCCGTGATCCCCAGACAACCCCTGAGATCCCCCCTGAGAGCGGCAGGGAGAAACTTCTCCCTCTGCTCCGGGGTCCCAAAATTGTTGATCGGCGGCACGCCGATAGTATTCCCGCCTATCAACCCGGCCGAGATACCGCTGTAGCCGATGCGCGACATCTCATCGGTCAAGATAAAGTCGTGGAAATAATCCCACTCGGCGGGATCGATGTCTGCCGGCAACGGTTGCGCGGTCGAGTAGCCGCCACGGCCGGCGGCCATGTAGTCCACCGCCATGGGGAAGACGGCGGCTGCGATGAAGCCCAGCTTCGCATGGCGTTGGAAGACTTCGTCTGGGACTTTGCCGGCAGCCTCCCATTCTTCGGCGTTGGGCAGGAGGTGTGTGTCGACATACTCGCGTGTGAAGGCGCGGAGGCGCCGGTGCGAGTCTGTGTAGTATGGTGACGCGTGTCTACCGTACCATGCCGGTTCAGCGAAGGGAATGGTCGAGCCGAAGGTTTCCATTTTCTGGAAATATATGTTTATGTCTTTCTCCAAGTCCTTTGTACTGTTGAATGAAATTTCTGGTCGAGATTATCCAGTAGTATTTCACTTCCCGAACGCTGACTACCGGGAGTAGACAGGAGACGTCGACAAACTCAGACATGGAGAGGTCGACAGCGGCCGCGGAATCATCACACTGGTTTTATGTTGTTTGGAACAGCACTCGACCATGCTATCACTCTTGACTCGCCTTGACTGCTGCTCGGACTTGTTTGTGCTTTAGCTGCTCGGCATCTCGTTGCCGATGCTTGGTTTCCGAGCTTCGGCTGTGAGAGAGCACAGTCTGACTCGAATTTTAGGTCGGCCATTGGTCGAGCGTGCGGGGCGGCGAATCCGGGGGAAGTGAGTGGGGCCTATTACGACGACATGATTGGCGTTCCGAAGAGTGTGAAGCCCGCCTCGCCGAGGACAACCTCCTCTGATTCATTAGTCTGGGATCCTCGATACCTCGGGAATGAAATGCCCCACCCGGGATACAAAATTTGGATACAGACTACATAGTCTCCCAGTCAGGGCGGTGGGCTGTCGCTGGTATTCGCTTGACATCACCACGAGACAATTGAGCTCCTTCCCTGGCCAGACCTGACTTACTAGACCTCTGTGGCTTAGCCCTTCTGCCAACTCCGGCAGCCACCCTTCCCTACACACGTCACTGGCATCCTCGAGCGATCAATCGGAATTCGACCTGGCTACCATCCAATCCTGGCTTCTAACTACTAGTCAGTAGTATGGCTCCGCAAAGCCAGAGTCCTGTCTTCGCCGGGTCGGCCTGTCCCATCGGGTTTGACGACAAGTTGACCATCTCTCAGCTCATGGTCAAGTATAACCCGGACCACTGCCCTGCCGAAAAAGTGGTGCATCTTGATACCATTGCCGACAAGAGCCTCACCTATGGAGGTGTGCGTGAGCAGGCGGCTCGATGTTCATGGGCCTTGAAGAACAAGCTGGGCATGCAGGAGGGGAGCCGCTTATTGGTCCTTGTACCGAACTCCGTAAGGGTTCCTCGGTCCTGCTGCTCGATGTCCCCTTCAAGTGATATAAGAGAGCGAAGACTGACGTCGATGTTATCGAGATGACAGACGGATTTTGTCGTGCTTTGCCATGCCACTCTGTGGCTTGGGGCGGTCTTCTCGTAAGCCATGAGTTCCAGCGGGTCATTCATTGACTGGGGGAGTATTACGGTCGCTTATCTATCGTTGTCCATCATCAGACCGCTCAACCCATCCTCACTGGCCAAAGATATCGCACATGCCTTGGCTCTCGTCAAGCCAAGCCACATTGCAATTGACCCTAGTAAACTTGACGCCGTCAATTCGGCTTTGGAGCAACTGGACTTGAAAGGAAGTGCGCAGCCTACCGTGTTCACCGTGCTCAAACGCTCCGGCGACCTCCCGCTAGTTTGTTGATATCATCCCTCAGCTAGGCCTTGAGCTGATAAAGTGTAACACAGTTTCCAGACGACCTAACTGGCCGAGGGCCGGCTGAAACCCTTCCACCTTACGAATTTTCTCCAGGGCAAAGCGCAAAGGATACGACGGCTTTCATAGTCTTCTCATCTGGAACGACAGGAAATATCAAGGGTGTCCAACTCTCGCACTCTAATATCGTCTCAAACATGATCCAGGCACGCACATCGGCCCCGTTACTCATGAACGGATTAACTCGAGAAGTATTCTTCCCTCCATGTAAGTCGCCTAGTCGGCATTGACATGTTTCTTGATTGGCGTTACCTTGAGGAGTATCAGCTCTGACACGCAGAATCACATAGACTGTCACATCTACGGCCTCAGCGTCGTTGTGATGAACGGCATGTGGGTTGGCAACTTCACCTGTGCTCTCCCTTCCTTTGACCTAGAGACATTCTGCGCCAAAATGGAGCAGCATAAAGCCACATGGGCGCATATAGTTCCCCCGGTCGCCGTCCAGCTTGCCAACTCGGCAGTTGCGGCCAAGTACGACCTGACTTCGTTAAAGACGATGCTCATAGCGGCGGCCCCCACCAAGAAAGCCCTCCAGATCAGGCTTAAAGAGAGGTTTGGCAGCGAGTGTAAGGTTGTGCAAGGTGAGTTCCAAGGACTCGGAGGCATGAGTATGATATCTGGTGGCTCGAGCTGACTCAAATCTGTGTAGGGTTCGGAATGTCCGAGTGTTCTCCGACGGTGATGCTGCAGCTTCCCACGGATGATGAGAATAACATCGGGACGGTCGGCAAGCTTATCAACGGAACGTACGTGTATAATTGTTTCCATTTGGTGGATGCCGATTTCATTTTCTTCCAGCACAAGACTGACCTTTGCCCATGAACTTACAGGGAGGCTCGCCTCGTGGATCCAGTGACCTTCAAGGATGTGGCCAGGGGTGAAGAAGGCGAGCTTTGGGTGAGAGGCCCGCAGACCATGATGTAAGCTTGTAATCAACAACCTGCCTCAACCGAAACCCTGACGCAGAGCCAAAGGGGATATTACAATAACGAAGAAGCGACCCGCGAGACATACGTCGGCGAATGGCTCCGGACCGGGGATATAATGCGAATCGATGAGAACGACAACTTTTGGGTCACGGACCGGCTGAAAGAGGTACGACCCCATGAAGAAAACTTCCGAATACCTGTGACTTGGGCTGACAAACTCATAGTTGATCAAATACAAGGGGTAAATCACCTCTCCATCTGCAACGGCTCATTACTTAGCGCCCTACTCACCCATTTGCCATCTAGGTTCCAAGTCCCGCCCTCAGAACTCGAGGACATGCTCCTCAAACATCCCCAGGTGAGCGATGCCGCCGTGACGTCGATATACTCGGACGCGGAAGCGACTGAATTGCCCATCGGGTACATCACGCTGGTCCCCGCGTCATCGGCGCTCTCGCCCACAAAGAAACAGGCCATCTTGAACGAGATCCGCCAGTGGATCGACGGCCAGGTCACCGGGTACAAGAAGCTGCGAGGCGGTCTGTGGGAGTTGAATCCCTTGCCTAAGACACCGAGTGGAAAGATTCTCCGAAGGGAGTTGCCTTGTAAGAAGAAAGAGGCCGAGGGGAGGGCGGCTAAGCTGTGAGGGATGATGTGGGCCAAGCGACACTTACTTGTTAGGTATAGAAGCATCAAGTACTTAGACTCGAAGTCCTCGCTCTTCCTGGGACTCGGGATAGAGGGGCTGCTCTATCGGGGCGACTGGGAGTGGGAAGCAGCTCGATCGCAAACCGTCTCATGTCCCGTGTATGGGGAACTGTTTCGATGATAGAATTTATATCGGGGTGGGAAGGCTCAAGAATTTGATCTGCTACGAGACACGAGATGGGTGTCTTGGATGGTGAATCCTCACAGAAAACCAAACAGCGACACACTTGAAATTACATGCAAGATCCAGAAATATGCGATGAAGATTTTTCCTGCCCCTATAGAATCGAAAATCGCTTCATTGAACTGTAGATGGCCATACAGTCCATGCATGATCTATATCATACTCGGTGAATACTGTCTCCCAATCTATCGAATTGAAGAGTGCTTCATTAAATGGCAGGTCGTCCATTCGGCCGACACTTCGAGTTTCTTGAAAGCTCTGCGCGGTGGCGTCCTGTGGATTGCACAAGCTCATAATGCTAAGCACTTCAGAGGGAATGGCTTGCTTTGAACTCTCCTGATTGAGGCGACGCAAGACAGCAGTGAGGATGTGGCCCTGTACCCATTGGAAACTCCAGGACTTGTCACCAAGGAGTTGATCTTTCAACACCCTGGCTGCAGCAATCGCTTCTTCAAGCTTACTGATAAGAGCCTGAGACTGTATCAGATGCCTCCTGGCATATATATAGACGTCGACAACCACCATCAGAGCTCTTGCTCCACAATACAGCTGCACTTGAATTTGTGCCGCAGAAGACTGCCGAAATTCCGTCGTGAGCCAGTTCAAACAGGTGCAGCTTTCGTCGACAAGGAAACTGGCTTGCTGACTTACGATCTCTTCAACTTGTTGTTTGTCACTGAAGTGGGTCATGTTAGTAACCATCCCGAGGGTGAATAACAATCGGTTGTTGTAGCATAACATCTGCAGACCACGATAATCATAATCGTTGTAGGTTGCCCTTTTCGCTTCTAGTTTTTGTTGACAATCTTCAATTAGGTCTGCCACCCTCTGGAGGTTTGACACTGAGCTTTCTGGGAAGCTCCTAAAGACAGTCCGCAGAATTAACCGAAGACAGGTCGACTGTATGATGGCACCTAGGAAGAAGGTAGAGCCTGGCACTGCTGTACAGTGATTTTCTATTGAATTTATCTCCCCGAGAATATTTTGGTAATCCCCTGTCACGGCGTTGAGTGGTTGGCCGAATATTGCCGACTGGTAGGCATCCTGGAATAGAATTGCAAACCACATGTTCCGACGGAGGTCGCGATCAGCTCGGGATAGGCCAGGCTCAGTCTCGTATAAATTAACTCGAAGGTCGGTGGCCATCTGGCAAAGAAGGCTCATCCGGATCGGAATGCTCATGACGTCGATGTGGCTTTGAGTTGAAAGCTCGATCCTGAGACACAGGATGATGAGTCCCTGAAGGGTTTGAATGTCGGGACGGTACGGTCTGCGAATGTTGAAGATCCAGCGGAGCTCGCAAGCCAAGACCCTGCGGATGTGAACCCAATCTCTCCAAGATATAATCGCGAGATGGTGTCGAGCTGCTGTTCCAAGGATGGCACAGTCAAGAATTGGGGCTGGCGTCTGCTTCATTATATCCTCGCGGCGGACGACGGGCCACGCATGTAGGATGTGGTCGAAGAAGATGGAGTACAAGTGCGACTTGACACTAGCATCCACATCCAGGTGAATTCTTCCCGATATGCAGGTAGAGTGGCGGTTGGTTGGACTTGGAGGTCTTGGAATATGTGCTTTGACCGGAGGCTCTGGCGGCCCTTCTGAGCCGTGGATTTCAAGAGGATGTCCGGCGGCGTTAGATGTCGGACCCCAAAATATTAATTTCGACGAAGAATTTGGGATTTTCGACATGAAATGCCTTTGCGCCCGAGCGGACCAGGTCGCGGATTCCATTCTGCATTGCAGACTGTACTTCTCGCACCTTCCGCAACGAGGCCTAAATGTGGTCGAGTCTTCCCAGCAGCATTTAACCCGGATCCTAGAAAAATCGAGTCGTCAGCTATGCTTCCAAGTGTGGTGGCAGGACCTGTACCTTTTGCAATCATCGCAGATAAGGTCGGCTACCATCGTGAAAGAAGATATGGCGTTGATCAACCTGTTACATTGGCTGTGGAATTGTTGCTTCACTCTCCCGACTTGGGCTTTAAGAGTTTGGCTGGGTTGAAAGGCTTCGAAAGTTTCAGAGATGAACCAGCTAACGTTCTACGGAGTAGAGAGCCGTGTTTCCGGTTGGAATAAGAACGAGCGAGCAAACTTAGCTGCCTGACCTAACCGATTATAAGATAAGGATTGCCTGTCGATAATGCCCAGATTCTCCTATCAAAACTCGATAATGGCGAAAAGTTAGTGGCATGTGGCGTGATTATCACTGGAAGGATTATCACATTCAATGGATCACTGAAGGTTTCCCAGTTCCGCTATTGTTGAAATCGTCGGACCTGTGAAGCAATGAACTGAAAATACTCTCTGACTCAAAGCTAGTCGCTTCTTGTTGACTAGATAATCATCCTGCTCGGTGATGTGCAATGGGAATACGTCCGATAAAGCGTCTCAGATCAGCGGTAGCATGCGCTCGTTGCAAATCATCAAAACGGCGGTAAGTGGAAGCATGGGTCCCAAAAGTGTACAGCCAGATTGATGTTTGAAGGTGCGACGGCGGCATACCCTGCAACAACTGTTCAGCACGAAATGTCGAATGTACAATAAGCCCGATAGATAATTCGAGTCAAACTACGACTCCGATTACTCCAGACAGCATTGGAGGATCGAGTCAAGAGACCGATGAATTGACGATTGATCTTCCTCTCGCAGCACGAGCCAACATATTAATTCTCGTTGACAGGTTGGCACAACAGTCAAAGTCTTCTTTAGCATTAATGACCAGTGCTTTAGATTCTTCGTCTCCGTGGCACCAATTTGGCCTATTGTCTCACGAGAACAGCTCAAAGAAATGCCATATGCTCCGCCACTTTTGCTTCGAACCATTTGCTTGGTCTCGGCATCGATGCAGGGAGCTGATGGTGGAAAGTTGGTTGAGGACATTGCCGAATCGATCATGCATTTTTTCGATGCTTATGAGATGCTGGCTTTGCCATCACTTGTGACTGTCCAGTCAATCCTACTGCTATTGACTTGTCCGAAATTTCACGACACATCAATGTTGGTGGCTGCGGCCTGCCGAATGGCATTAACCCTTGGGTGTCACCGCCCTGCGAATACTAACCCTGTGATATATTGGTCGTGTATCATAGCGGCACGATGGGAGGTTTTGAAGGATCAAAATACTGCAAGCAATAAATCTCTTTGCTTTGACCTGGAAAGTGCTCTTCCGGTAGCAGAGCCAGATAGAGGTACATTCCTGGGCGAACTTTTCTACCTTTTATCAGAAGCCGAGAGTCGAAGGTACCATCATCTTGTCGAGACGGTCTCTGCTGGCATTCCTGGTCAGGATCTACCACTGGTTGGTTCCGCGACTGATGTCCAGGGCTCAGCTACATCGCCTACAGATCGAAACCAGCTATCATACAACGGCGCGGATCTGCTGGAGCTTCTGAAGATGTTTCTGCTTGGTAACAGAGAAAACACGAGGGCGGTGGCAGCCTCGTTGTACCGACAGAGGCATCCCGGCCTTCACCTGAATCCTTTCCATCATATAATGCGCCATCATAGCACAACCATTTCGCTCGGCCATAGATGAAGATGATAGATTTAACTGCTCACGATGACCTGTTCTTGTGCTTGCAATAACTGGCGGGGTCAAGTTAAGAAGAGTATCATCGCTTCGCCGCCGAGATGCCGCCTTGCCCTCGACAATGTACGTCTTGATTCGCATTTCCCCAAAATTAGCCAGGTTCAAATCAGAAGAACATTGGCAGATAGTGGATACTTTCAAAGTTCAAAGTTGAAGGCCTCTCTTCACATCGATTGCCGTTAGACGTGACATGTGCGTACATGCATTCCGAGAACAGTGTTGAAAGGTATGATACCGTATTGGCGAAAATTCCAAGGCGTATTGTAACAGTGGGACATTTCCAGAGACTTGGTTAGGTTTGGGACCCACATAATTAACCCTGGGCCACGTTTTATCTGATAGTACAGATTGCGGTCTGCCGACGACCAGCCGCAAGCAAGTCTTCATTACCTGTGCTTGAATTGCGGGATCGTAGAATCTACCCAGATCGCCTTGCCTCCTCTCTCGCCTTAGAGTCGCCACGACTGCATTGGCTCCTCAGTGGCGATGCTGATAGCATTTTCTAAAGCCCAAGTTTAGACCTCCTATGGGCTCTCTCAGACCCTTCTTTCTGCTACTTTTCTGCTTGAAGATCCCATGGCTGCAGCCACGACAGACGCTGGCCTTGGAGGCATTGAAAGACCTCCTTCTGTGAACGTCGATGCACAGACTGAGCCGGCTGCATCTCAAGCTCTCATATTGGCGAACACGAGCAGAAACTCCAGCCAGGGGAGTTGGTTCAGGAGAATCAGTATCTTCACTCTGATCACTTCAGCCACTGCACTGCTCTGGCAAACTCTATCTTTTTCAGAGCCAATCAGCCTTACCGACTACGAGAAACGAACCAACCATGTTCTCAGCACTGTGCCTCTGATAGACGGGCACAACGATCTCCCATACATCATTCGAAATGAGCTGAAGCATCAGATTTATAATGATCGATTCACATTCAATACCGGCCTTCTCAGTCAGACTGACCGTGGAAAGCTTCGAGCTGGCCGTGTTGGAGGTCAATTCTGGAGCGCCTACATTCACTGTCCTGGGGAAGACACAGACCATCCAGTCGGTTTAGATGAGCCGACGGTCAGTGGCTCTTATCTGAATGACTGCTAGCTGAGCTGATACTTGAACTATACAGTGGACACTTCGTGACACCCTGGAGCAACTCGATATAACCAAGCGGTTTGTGTCGGAGTATCCCGATCTATTTCAGTTTTGTGATAACTCGACGTGTGCGTGGGATGCTTTCCGCAATGGCAAGATAGGAAGCTTTATTGGTATTGAGGTAAGTAACCATGGTTATGGACTGATTATGGAATCTCTCTCTTACAATATTAGGGAGGGCACCAAATTGGTAACTCCCTTGGAGCTCTCCGTCAGCTCTATGACCTCGGGGCGCGCTATATTACAACGACACACAACTGCGATAATGTCTTCGCCACTGCCGCATCGACGGTCAGTGCCGGAGGACCTGATCTCGGCTTGACAGATTTTGGAGTCGAGTATGTTCGAGAAATGAATCGCCTAGGCATGATGATAGATTTGTCCCATGTCTCTCACAAAACCATGCGCGACATTTTGAAGCATAGCGAAGCACCGGTCATATTTTCTCACTCCGGAGCGTACGCCGTCTCAAACTCGATGCGATTTGCTCCGGACGACGTCATCAAAGATACCGCTGAGAGAGGTGGGATCATCATGATCACCTTCGTGAATCGTTTCCTGCGGCCTGATGATCCGTCAGCTGCGACCATTCACGATGTTGTTGACCATATTTGGTACGTTGCCGAGACTGTTGGTTGGGACTACGTTGGGGTGGGGGGAGACTTTGATGGTACACCAGTGACGCCCAAAGGACTGGAAGTATGTTTGTATCCTTTCCTAGGAAACCCAATGCTAACGTGATCTTAAGGACGTTTCAAAGTACCCTCGGCTGGTCGAGTTTTTGATGGAGCGTGGCGCAACGGATGATCAAATAAGAAAATTTGCTGGTCTGAACATATTGCGGGTGTGGGGGGATATAGAAAAAGTGTCTCGCAGGATCCAGGAACGAGGCGATAAACCCAACGAAGCATACTGGGAGGGTAGATCGTGGACTCGCACTGACATCAGTTTCCCTATCATGTTTCGAGATAGTATTGGCCGACGAATCCCAGGACCAAACGTTCCATGAAAGGCCACAATCTCTACAAACGATTCGCGAGATTATCTCCAGGGCCCATACACCCGGGCTTGAAGAGTGCATAGAAATACGGCGCTGACTTAGAAGGCTGCTATGCCAAAGTAAAATAACGACGAAGTCGGTAACGCTTTATAAATATGACATACATAAAACACCTTCCTCATAGTGCACTGCTCGTGAGGAGATCCTGAATGCTGTTTTCTAACCAGTTTTGACCCGTCCACATGCATACTTCAGCGATTACATGACGAGCTCTAACTAAGACACATCCGAGATTTACAATTCAGTAGCAGACTAATGGACACGTGTTGACAAAGGGCTATCGCTTCAAGTCAGTCACAGTGATAAATATCCCGTCAACAGCTCGAGAGGAATGCCAGAATCCTGCCTCTACTGCTGAAGGAAATAACACCACGTGTAGTTGCCACTCCCGGAGAAACCAAGTCAATGGACCCTGAGAATCACGATGCGGCACATCGGCGGCAAGCCGACCTCGGAATATTATTGTATGCAGGGAGGATATCACATGGTCTGCAGTTCTTATCGGTCTTGATCCAATTGAACCTAAGAACAAGCCATGGTGCTTGGCCGTGGGGCCTTAGCATCTGCCGAGCGGGCTCGTCCAGTCGAAGACCGGCGATGATGCGAAACGAGAGAACCACTATCGCCACGCAAGATCCTCAATGTACTCCGTAGAATGTCGCATGTTCTCTGTTGTTTACTAATGAGAGTCCTGATAGGAGCTTTCGCTTGCGGCGTCCGGTGGTCGTCAAGGCTCCACTTGCAAGACTAAAAAAAGGGTATTAGCCAAACTCTGCTCATGTTGCGGCAGCACGGCGATGGGCCGCAGGTCACGGCTTGCTAAACGATGTGGCCAACCGGCCAGTTCTCGGAGTAGCCCTTGAAATGACTGTATTTTCATTATATGACTTTGCAGCTGGTGCAGATGGGGTTGTGTTGGTAACATGTTGCCCCCAGGCCCGTGAAGCTAGCAGGAGTCATGTTTCATTCTAGGTCACCGGCCCGGAATGGTTCAATTACGCAAGAAGGAGACCACAGCACACCATCATCAAAATCAACCTATCGGCCAAGGCAGATTATACTCAGTACACGTCCTACGGGTCGAGCGGCTCTAGGATCGAAGTGTCACAGCAAAGCTGTTTGCAGATCCGATATTTCTGGAGACGACTTGTTGGGCATTCAATTTACAAATCAAACAAAATCATTGCATAATCTATCCTGTGCACATGGTTTTGCGTTCTCCAGCATATTCAATTGAAGAAAGAAGCAGGTTTGCATAGAAGCAAAAATTAATTTGGCTACACCACACGATGGCGCTTCCTGCACTACCTAATCCCTCTGCTCTGGCATTCATACCGATTTGCCTTGTGGCCACTCTTGTTGCTTTTCTTCTTATCTACCTGGTCATCAATGAGGTTGTGCGATGGAGGGCAAGAATTGGTGGTATGAAAGGGCCGTTAGGCCTGCCTGTTGTCGGCAATCTTCATCAGGTGAGAAACCCAGAATCACAACTCTTGGAGATAAATCCTTATCTATGACTAGATACGTCGAGGAGTGATGCCTTCAGAGCAGTATAGGTTATGGTCGAAGGAATATGGCCCGGTCTTTCAGGTCCAGTTGGGTAACATGCCTATCGTTCTCGTGAACAGCGCCGCCGCCGCGAAGCAAATGTTCCTTGGTCATGGATCAGCGTTAAACTCACGTCCAACGTTTCATGTTTTTCATGGCGTTTTGACCAAAGCTATTACCAGCATTGGAACTAGTCCTTGGAGTGACAGTTGCAAGAGGCGCCGGAAGGCGGCAGCCACGGCCTTGAATAGATCGAAGACGGAATCATACTTTCCTGTACTAAGTCTCAGAGCTGCCCGTCGAGCCATAGCTGACATGGAGCTTTATTCAGATCATTGCGGCCGAATCACGAGACCTGATCAAGGATATTTTGGTTGATGGAAATGCAGGAGCCCACCCTGTTCAACTATTTCCCCACATCCAGCGCTTTTCGCTAAACCTGGTACTTACACTGAACTATGGCTTTCGGTAAGCGCAGCTAAGGTCTCTGAGAGGTAAATTCACGCTAATAACTTGTCCATGCAGTCTAAGAGCATCGAAAGATGTCACCGAGGGGAAGTACAAAGAGATCACTTTCATCGAGGGCCAGATCAGTAGATTTCGCTCGACCGGCAAAAATCTGTCCAACTATATCCCTCTATTGAGAGCTCTTGAACCTTTCCAGAAAGCAAACAAGCAAGCCTCGGACACGGGACGCCGTCGGAATCAGTATAATGCCGAGCTTTTTGAGGATCTCAAGCAACGAATCGAGAAGGGAACTGATATTCCCTGTATCCAAGGGAATGTATTGAAAGACCCCGAGGCAAAGCTAACGCTAGATGAGTTGACTAGTATAAGCTTGAGCATGATGGCTGTAAGTTGTGGCCGAAAACTTTGACCCAGTGATGCTGACCAAATCGAAGGGCTCAGAGACCAATACTCCAACAATTCAATGGGCCATGATGTTTCTTAGTCAAATGCCGTCATTTCAGGAGAAAGCCTACCAATCAATCGTCGACGCTCACGGAGAGAACTTTGACCCTCTTTTGGATGGGGAGGTCGATTATGTGATGGGTTTCACGAAAGAAATTCTTCGCTTTTACACTCCTCTCCGCGAGTCCTTGCCTCGCGCCACGTGGACAGAGGTGCTGTGGGAAGGATCTAGGATCCCGCCAAATACCGCTGTCTTCCTGAATGCGTGGGCTTGCAACAGAGGTGCGAACAAATCCTCTTTCTCCCCAAGCGTTGCATTCGCCATTTATTGCAGTACTGACAGCCTCATAGATCCAGAAGCTTTTCCAGATCCTGACAGCTTCATCCCCGAACGCTGGCTGAAATCAGGAGAAAATGAGACAGCGCAGCCGCAATTCGCATTTGGCTTCGGGACACGCATGTGTGTTGCGTATCGTTTGGCAACTCAGGCTCTCTATGTTGCTTTCCTACAAATCCTGGCAAACTACAAGATCCTTCCGGGGGACAGCGAGACAGATGATTTTGGGGAAGACAACTTCACGGACCTCATCGATCCGCTTAAAGGGGTTGTCGACCCAACCTCACAAGGTTCTTCGCCGCTTCTTCTACCGCTGAAGTTGGTACCCAGACATGAGAAAAGGCTGAGGGAGAGGCTAGAAAGTTGATAGAAATTTAACCCCATAGATGGACTTTGGTTAAACGGGGTCTCGGCATGTTGGTCTAAATTGTTAGCTTCTAGAGGAGCAGAATTAGCACGGATTTGCAGAATAGGTTGTGGGTCGTGAGCTATTTGACAGCCCTTTGTGATCCCCACTGTTCTTGGTCTTTGTCATGATGCCAATGCCATCTACTCTACGTAGTACAGATTCTTGACTTATCAGAGAGTTGTTCACCTACTGGCGAGACCCGAAAGTTTCCCAAGTGAAACTATGCTGCTGGACTTTTAAAGTGTCCTCCCTACTCCTTCCCTTTCAATCATTTGCCATTATTCCTCGCCAAGTAGACCAGATTCTAACCTTTTGGTTGATTCAATTCTGGACGCTGTTGACTTAACTATCGTTTTTGCTACAAGTTAAAAGAATGGCGACGACAGTATTTACGCCGGAGGCATTCCCACGTAAGTTACAAGTTGGCGTGTTTTCCCTTTTCCTTTGTTATTTATGGTCTCATTGCTAATAATTTGTACCGCAGCCATTGGGCCCTATGTATGCCCCTTATTCCTTGTCCAGATCGGTAAAGAATGCCGGTAACATGGGGAGAAATTAACCATCTCGCAGACACAAGCACAGAAAACCACGCCTGGTGCAAGTCTCGTATTTATCTCTGGCCAAATCCCAGGTCGAAAAGATGGATCCATCGTTCAAGGAACGATTGGGGAGGAAACGGCTCAGGTGCTGCAAAACGTCAAAGCAATCCTAACCGCTGCGGGATCCGAATTTCGCAAGGTCATCAAAGTTGTGGTTTTCCTTTCGGATATGGAAAACTTTGGAGAGATGAACATCGAGTATGAAAAGTGGTTCGAAGGAGACCAGAAGCCTGCTCGAAGTTGTGTCGCCGTTAAGGGACTACCGAAAGGGGTGAGAGTAGAGATAGAAGCTGTCGCGACAGCTTAATCAGATCAACCAGATAGTTAGATTAAAGAAGGGAATTTATTGTCGATGCATAACGGCAACTATGAATTGTTAAAAAAACCTCCAGTCACTCTATGAAAATAATTCTCATCCATCTCCGGAGATAGGTGAGCTCCACGCCAGCTTGATAATGTCGGCTCCCTTCTCTGCTACCGCATAGATTGTGGCCTGGATATGCGCACTTATTTGCAATGGGAAGATGCTAGCATCAATGACGCGAACATTATTTGTGCCGTACACCACGAAGTTGCTATCGACCACACCTCCTTCCCCCCTTGGTAACATGGCACACGTGCCTACCGGGTGCCAGTCTGTGACAGTATTGTCCCTTATCCACTCGGACCAGTCCAGATTGTCATCTTCTGGTGGCCATACTCTCTTTTTGATGAGATCTCGGAGTGGTGAGGTTCTGCTGATTTTGTCGCAGAAAAGCTGAGCTTGAAGTGTCACGGCAAAATCGAGGTTGCCCCAGTCGCCTCCATAATACCTCGGGTCAATGATGGGTTTTCCAAGTGGGTTTGAAGAAGATATATGAATGCTGCCTCGACTGTAGGGGTACTGCAGCACTTGCCATAATGTCAAGTACTGTTTGGAGGGATCGCTGGTGAAGAAAGGGCTCCAGTTTCCATGAAAGACGATGTACTCGACTTGGCCCAAGGAAGATTGTGGGAGGAATTGTCGTTGCAACGCCTTCAGGGACCGCTGACTGTGATAGGCAGTCCCCTGTTGTTGTGCTAGTTTCGTGATCGAGGCGGCCTGCTCTGCAAACTCGGCCAGCTTTTCCGCGCTAACAAAATGGCTTAGCGGTAGATATGCCATTGATGCAGGGCTCGAAGTGAGAATTCCCTTCCTCTCTGTCCGATACAGACTTTGTGCTTCTTCCAACTTTGTGGGAGATTCTAGATCTTCGAGTGTCACCAGAGTTTTGTCTGGCTCAACTTCAAACACCATAGATGTCATCATATGCTCCTGGAGGTTCTCACCCACATTTGCATTTTCGACTTTTACGACAATGTTTGCCTTCTCCAAAATATCTCGACTACCAATGCCGGAAAGTTCGAGAATCTGAGCGGATCCCACAGTACCCGTACAAAGTATGACTTCTCTTGTTGCCAAGGCTGTGAATATCTCGTTGCCAACGCTGAATTCCACACCTGTAGCCACTAGCCCAGATTCCCTTGACTCACGAAACAAGATTTGACGAGCTTCTGCTCCAGAGATGACAGTCAAGTTGGTTCGGTCTCGAGCAGGGTATAAATAAGCAGATGCTGAATAACTCCTTGTTTGTGACTCAGGCTCAATAGAAGCGAGGCTGGTCCACACCCCGACGTTAGAGCCACCAAGAAATGCGTGGTTGGTCTCAACGCCTAAATTGTTAAGTGTCTCGTGCCAGAACTCATGCGGCCTTGCATAATACTGATGGTGTGTGATATGGATAGGACCGTCGGTCCCGTGGTCGTCTTCATTGACATAAGAAAGGTTCCTCGATTGGTGGTCATAGGACGGTAAATTGAGGTGTTCCGTTTTTTTGAAATAGGGCCTACTCAATATAAGTGGTGGGAAAATGTATCGGATGCGCAACTTACAAGAGCTCAGCCCAATTCCAGCCTTCGTTGCCCAGGTCTTCCCAAGTATCGTAGTCCTCCCTACAACCACGATTCCAGACGAACAAGTTCATCCCACTGGTGCCTCCCAGCATTTTGCCTCTTGGCCAAGGCAAGTTCCGTCCTCCAAGTCCGTCTTGGGGAGTAGTTTGGAATCCCCAATCGTACTCGGTCCCGATCGTTCTCGCCCCATATCCAGGAATATTGACGATGTCTTCATTTGAAGCTGTGGTCCCGGCTTCGATGACCCCAACTTTCACTCCCTGGTCTTCACTTAAGCGGGCTGCCACCACAAGGCCTGCAGTACCTCCACCAACTACGATATAATCGTATACCTCTGGGGTGAGGGTTAGTCTGGGGTGAGGTGAGGTAGACATTGTGCCTTGTTAAAACTTCGGATTAGAGACTCTAGAGGGCTGGGAAAGATCTCCTTCTGCAGCTGATCTGGAAAGCCGGCCAAGTTCACATGTTGTTATCAAAGACAGCGAGCTAGGCGGAAACGCAAAGGTTCCAGAAACCGATCTAGAACCCCATCGATTTTGAAGTCCGTCCGTTAATGAATTTTCCCGACTTCGTTAACCGAAGAATGGAGAGGCAGCCCTCGTTTCGAGGGTTTCGATCACTATCAGGCCCACCCAAAGCAGCTGAGACGGCATGGCCTGTTCTATCGACTGAAAGATAAGCCAGTTCTGGGCTGTTATGACTGAGAAAGTCAAAAACTAAAATGACTAGGCTGAGGCCGAAAGGAGAGTGCGGTGGTCGGAATCTTTTCCGGACAGGCGCGTCTCTAGTTTCTGCAATAGCTGCCAATACCAAGATAAGAAGACTGGACCCCATAAAAAAAATGTCGCAATTCGAAGGCTCAAGATCTTTTCACAAGAATGAGTCCGGCTTTTCGAAATCGTTTGAATCGACCCTCCGTCATCCGATAGAGGATGTAGCTAGTCTCCATAAAAATGTCGCCATTTGAACTTCGACTTTGCAATAGTGGTGTATGAGTGCACGAGTCAGTCATGTATTGCTAATAAATGGAGCCGTTTTGAATGATGTGGAGCACCTGTAACTTACCGTTCCCGTAATTTCTGAACGATACGTGACAATACCTTCGAGAACTATCTTCCCGTTTCGTATTCGATAGAGAAAGAGCTTGGTCCAAAGGAACTTTGATGGATTCAGATAGGTGGCGTTTTATCACTCCAAGAGGCGTTAATGTCGTGATGCAAGGGACTTCTCGTGCAGCTATTTAAACGACCCGAGTGCCCGGTATGGAGTGTTGTCGCTGACTTTGATATCAACGTTGAGGAGGCCTTCAAATTCCACAATTGTCATGGCGGGAACTACGAGTGAAATTATCATTGACGAGTCCGGCATCCCCGGTACCGTGCGTGTGGTTGATTCCCAGCATGAGCTGGCATTGACTGAAACTGGCGACATCATCCTTGTACCACAACCCAGCTCTGACCCGGAAGACCCTCTCAATTGGTCGCCATGGAGGAAAAGGCGAGCAATCTGGCTCAGCCATCTGTATGTGAATTGTCCACCAGACTAGGAAAACCTCCACCTAATAAATGTCAGCTACACAATTTCAATCGCGTGGTCGTCAGCAGCGGTCTATTCAATCCTTGTGCCAATCTCTGGTGACACTGGCTTATCCGTTGCCACTCTGAACCAAGGTAGCGGAACAATGCTTTTGTTCTTTGGGTGGGGAGTACTCATATGGCAGCCGATTTCATTGACATTTGGTCGACGGGGAACGCTACTTGCATCGTTGCTTTTCACTGTGGTAAGGAAGTGATGTTTATTTTCCGTCACAACCGGACGCCAACAAGAAACTAACTTTGACGTGTCTAGGCTATATCTTGCTGGACAGCCCATGCACCTACATATGCATCCTGGGTCTCTACTCGGGTGTTATTGGGGTTTGTTGGCGCACCGATCGAAGTTGTCCCCGAGATTGTTGTTACCGACCTTGTAATCCAACCCAATTCTCGCTACATTTGTCCTCTGAACTAATGTATCTAGTTCTTCAACCATGAACGCGGCCTCCACATAGGGATCTATATGTTTGCGCTGTCGGGCGGAAACTATCTCGCAGCTGTTTTCTGTGGCCTGATCAATGACAGTTTGGGCTGGCAGTGGGTTATGGTGGGTACAGCTCTCGCCGATTATCACCATTTTACTGACAGGTGCTTAACAGTATTGGTGCGGCATCATCAATGCGACCAGTTTTCTGATCTTGTTCTTTTTCTTCGAGGAGACGAATTACTACCGTAACACTGGATTCGAAGCATCTTCCCAGAAATTGAGTTCCAATGGCGGCGCACCGATCGAAGAGGAATCAAAAGAGTTGACCACTGTGGTGACTGTCGCCAGTGGTCAAGAATTGCCGACGAAAAAGACCTACCTCAAGAAGCTCAAACCGTTTGGGCGCATTAAGAACAAACCAAACGAATTTGTGGCTTTCATGTACCGACCTCTGGTAATGTTCTGGGCCTTTCCTCTTGTACTGTGGGCAAGCGTATACCACGGAGTAGCAGTCTTGTGTTTCAATGCCCTCAATGCAACGGCTTCAGTGATTCTCTCTGGGGCTCCTTACAACTTTTCAAGTACCAAAGTTGGACTCGCCTACATTTCCCCAACGATAGGGGCGGTCATCGGGTATGTTCAAGGCAGGTTTTCTTCAGATCTTACGCTGACCGGAAGCTAGTGCACTCTGGTCTGGGTTTATCAGCGACAAAATTTGCCTGTTCCTGGCCAGAAGGAACAAGGATGGCTTGCGGGAATCTGAGCATCGTCTATGGGCCGCAGTGGCGTTATGCATCATTCCTCCCGCAGGACTTTTGACTTGGGGTGTCGGTGCCGCTCACGAGGTGCATTGGTTTGGGTTAGTGTTTGGGATGGGGATGATGGGTGAGTACATGCGACACCCTGCTGCGACACCTCCCTCTCAAAAAAGCTAACATTCTTGTGCAAGGTTTTGCTCTCACTGCCGGAGGGGGCATCATGATTGGATATATCATCGATAGCTACAAAGAGCTAGCAGGAAGCACAATGAGCTCCCTTAACATCATGCGCTGCACCATGGCCTTTGGCTTCGGCTATGCAGTCACACCATGGTGGACCGCTACCGGGCAGCAGAACACCTTCATCACCTGGGCTGTGATAGTGTTTGTTCTCTTTTCAACCTGGATTCCAGTCTACATCTGGGGTAAAAATCTCCGGGCGCGGAGTAAGGTCAAGTATTGGAAGCAAATCGAGGCAGGCGTATCAGCGCACTGAGCCTAGGGTGAGACCTTGCGAGTGTTCAGGCACCTGTTCTCAAGTTGAATGAGTGGAGAAAGCAAAGTATGGCAGCTCTTGACGGAAGATAAATTTTCCCCATTTGATTGCCACGTCACGATTGGGAGACGAAATACCACCTACGACGAGGTCTTTGTGAGACAGGAGCAGTCTAGATAGCTAAGACATTCAAATGTATGAGATAGAAGACATCCTACATGCATGAAGATTCTTACTTGAGACGGATTCACTAGTATGGATGCATTTTAGCTCGCGCTCCCAGTGAAATAGAACTCTATGTAAAGATCATCCAACATCTTGAGTATCCGTACTCCATACGCAATGCCCAAATACCGAACTTCGTGATATCCTTTCGTTGAGTCGTCTCCATCCGATATACGACCTCATTTCTCATGCCCTGAATTAATTTGCTGCCCTCATCACGCCAACGTGTGAAAGAAGCCAACATTCGTCAAAGTTGACCTCCCAGGAATCCGGCCCATTAGGAGAATGTCTTCGGTTTCGCCATCATCGACAAGTTTCGTGACACAAAATGCCTCTCTAGTCGACACATCATCTCTGTCTAGGTAAGCCTGGGAAACTAGAACGAGCTCCAGCTTCCGACCGCGGTTCACCAGCATAGGTTTGAGATATTTCTGTGACCACTCTAGTGCGCTGACGCCGAGCCCGCACGAGATGAGTGCGGTGAGCCGAATCAAGTTTCCAATATAGAGGTGGGGTGGGGCATATCGCAAAAGCCATCGGCGCAGCCATGCTCTCTCGACTTTTTGTGCCTGATCTTGTTCGTAGGCGCCGGCCCAAAGAGCGTTGAGGATCGCTATGGAGTTCTTGGAGCAAAATTTGGGGTCCAGACTCTCTCGATACTCCATCCGCTTCTTTTGGGAGAGTAGAATTCGCCGCATCCTGAGGCGCTCGGCTTTTTGTCGCCCTTCTTCCGTGTCGAGCTGGAAAAGCTTGAGCTCTTCTTCGAGAATAGCCATGTCTCCCTTTTCTTCTTCAAGAGGGCCCTCGGGGCATTCTGGCCACGTTCCATGTTCATGGAGTTCGCCTCTGTGTGCCATTTGCCAAGCAAGCTGGTTTTGGTCCATGGCTTCTTCAATAATCTCCAGAGCCAGGGCCATATCCATCTGGGCTGGCAAGTCGCGTAGTTTGATCTCTGATATATTGTACCCGACATATGCGAGTCGCGGCAGGTACAAGATTGAATGCGGTGTTTGACCGCGCAAGAGTTTTATAAAGTCGCCGAGGCATGTGGGTGTTGGGATGTCGCTGGCCACCGGCTGATCAGTCCTGGCGCCGTCAACTATCCCACTGCTGATAAGGGGAGCGAAGCCGCGTTTCGCACGCCTGCCCTGCTCAAAACAGTCCACAAAAAGATCGCCGAATGACATGGAGCGAGCTTCTTTGGGGACAGTATACCACCCGTATTGTGGCATTGTCGCAAGGATGAAGTCGCGAGCCTTGCTCGTCTTTCGAGGACTATTGATCTGACTCCATAGTTCGTGGCGAAAGCCCATTGCCGAGTCGTCTACATTCATGAAGAAGCCTGGTCCAGCACGAGCTCGAGGTGGTCGTGAGACTGATCCGTTGGTGATGAAAGCTATCACAAAATTGATTTCTTCTTTCTTGAGAGATGTATCGTCCGAAAATAGTCTCGACCAAGCCTCTGCGCAAGCCTGAAAATTGTCCGCCATAGCTCGGAAGCTGTTTCGCGCAGCATAGGGCTGGAATTTCTTCGTGAGCCAGTGGCGTTTCTCTGCTTCACTGTCCAGCTCCTTGCAGCTGAGGAACTGTATGTGGTCTGAGAGTATGATCTCTTGTAGAGGCCAAAGCCTCTCAAGCACTGCTTCCTCAAGGCCATGGATGTGGCTTTTCAATAGATGAGGAAGCCAGCGGATTCGTGCGCCGTCTTTGAAATCGAACCAGTCATCGACTGTCCCCATTGCATCCAAGCAACAAGTTCTAATGCCCAACCCCTCTTTGATGACTATGGTTTTGGTAGCATGTCGGAAGATCGCTGGGATATGCTGCACCACTTCAATGCGGGAAGTTTCGTTTCGTTGATCAATGCATAGGACATCCATCCAGAAATATTGATTGCCTACCGCCAGTGGTAACTCCTCAAGGATAAATTGGGCCTTGCCATCAGAGGCAAGAACTTCACCATCAACATTACTTATCGTTCTCCAAGTCGCATCACCCCAAACGTGTGAGATGGCATAGTAATTATTCTCCATTTCCTCAAGTCTTTTGGATTCCAGGACAAGCCTGCCGGATTCGAAACGGCAGAGCTTCACCGTGACAGGTGGAGCCATTTCCACTTGTTTTCGACGGATTGGCACAGAATGAAATGAGGGTATGTCCACAGCGGAGGGAGCCTTGTAATAGAACTAGAACTTTCGCTTGAACCAAACGGTGCTGGGTCGCGCAGCTTTATTACACCCGCAAAACGGCGCCACATGATGCCGAAAGAGGCTGTGTTTGCGCCAAGGCCAGCTGAGCGGGGCAAGTTCCAGCTGAGTTCAAGGACAGAAAAGAAAGTTTGGAACATGCATGCAACTTCCCTTATGGCGTTGGCCCGGTTGTGAAGATTTCGTTGGTCGAGGTCAACATGAAATCTGCGCACGAAAAACCGGTGCGCAGCGAGAAGGAAAAATACTGCGATCGATGCTGGACTTGGTTGGCAGCCTCGAGGAGAGTTGATCTGAGCTCATTGGGTCGATGGGACCAGGCATAGCGGGCGCAGGCATCTGGCTGCTGCCGCTTCTCTAACTTCCATCCTGTGACAGCCCTTGCCGTCTTGGCAAGTGTGGCAGATTGTCAGCGCGATAATTTACTCCAGATATCGCACGAACCTGGCCGTACATTTGTCTAGCAAGATGTATGTTGGGTAACTCAACCCACACGGTCTCTCGCCCCCAAAGAACCTGCGCTTCAAGAGATAGTTGCTCCGCAGGAAATCTGGTTGTACACTCCGTGACTTGTGCAGCTAAACTTGTGCGTTTTGCTGCGTGATTACTCCAGCGTAATCTTGGCAGTAAAATTTCAGGCAGAGCAATTGCCCGGGAAGCGCATCGTCTTGCTCCGATGGCGGCCATGAGTCCTTTCCCGCTGCATATGGTGCTGCATATGGTTAACGACCGCCTTCTCAATTCCAATTTGTGATCCTCTGTATTCGACGTAAAGATGTGCTTCATATCTTCGCCCTCCATTCAGTGCTTTAGACAAACGGCAAAGTAGTTCTCGAGCTTGTGGGCAAGGTAGATGCACACGTTTCGGTATTCAGATTGGCTTAATACTTCTTTGGGGAGGTTTTGCTGTTTTCGTCATATTTGGTAGACTGTTCCTTGGCTCTTGTCATGTGAGAGTCTTCGGTAGACATGACTTAGCGTCGACGCCTGCCACAATAGCCGAATAAGAGCTGTGTTGGTGGTGATCGATAAGACTTTGACAGCTTCATAACAGATTAATATTCTTCTTAGTCGAAATTTAGGTGACGTCTTGTTTCGCCCGTTTCCGGTCCCGAATTCTCTTCTCCGTGGCCATGAATTCTCTGATGCCAACGGGGATCCCTTGAAACAGTAGATCATCTTCGTCTGCAGACACCGACGGAGAAGTCCAGAGGCTTTCACTACCACCGCCGTCGTCATCCATGCTTCCAGAAGCTTCGTGAACTTCAGATCTCGGGAGCTGGCCCTGTGGCCCCGAGATCGACGGGTTGGCTGATTTTGATTGTGCATGGCGAAGTTTGGCAGCCCACTCTTCGACATCGTCCCTGTAGTCATCCCAAACGCAGTGCACACAGCCGCTCATACAGCAGTTATCAGGCTCCCCCGGTCTCGGAGGCACGGCGACGCCATTCACTGTCCACCATGTGGCGTCTGGGGTGTCTGACGTTGTCCGCTGATAGCCAGATCCTTTGATTATTCCAAATAGTTTCTTTGCTCTTTCTTGTTTGGACTCATCTCCTGACTGAACGAAAGTAGGTAACGAGGTCTCTGTGTGGGATTGTTCTGGAATAGGAGTGGAGAGAAGATCGGTGTAGAAGTCGCCCAGTGGCATAGCTTGTTGTTGGTGGTTAGGTGGTTCTTGTAGGGCCACACTCGAGCTGTGGAAGGTTCGGCGCTCCTTGGATCTCCGAGGAACTATGCCGGTGGCAGTATCGTGGCGCCGCAGCCCATTTCGAGGTACGAAGGTGGAGGATTGGCGAGAGGATTCCCAGAGCTGTCGACGGACGCAGGAGGCGCACGTCCACCCGGGGGGTGACAGTAGATTCATGAATGGTCTTTGTAATGCCATGGATGTCGCAAATGTTGGTGTCTACGAGTAGGCATGGCAGATAATGGACGGCGAGAGAGTGAGGCGAAGGGCGCCTCTTGTTTTTATTCTCATTCGAATTTGGGAATTTGTCACTCGGATTCCGCAGAAGGTGACGTCATTCGGCTGTTTCTCGGCTCAACGCTTAGCCACCTCAGCCTTGTCACTCCTTGTCAACTGCCATCGGTATCGTCTCATGTCAAAGAACTGGGTTAACCCGGATTCAAACGAATGCTACACTGCTGAATTATTAAATCTGTCGTGAGCCCACAATGATTGAGTGAGTCTGTGTCACAAGGAGAGTTGCTGTCTACATTTATCACCATAAAGGCAGCATCAAACCAAACGAGGGGAAGCCAAACGCCACTTAATCAATCATGTCAGGCTTCCATCCGCTTCTCACGCTTACCTGAATATTGATGACATCTTGTCTGAAATCCTCCCACTTACAGATTTAATGATGCCTCTCCTAAAGTGCGGTCTGCCTGTGAAATTACTTGGTGCAACCGCGGCCTCGAAATAAGACGGAGGGGCAGAATTCATGATGTCGCTCTCATGGCCACTGTCAATCCAGTCCAGTGTTTTGCCACCCTCTTCACCAACTTTTTTCTTGTCGATTTGTTCCTGTGCGGAGGAGCGGATCTTTCTCGAGAGGCCAAAAGACCTCATGATGCCGAATGAGGCCGCCGGGGCAAGGGTGGGCTGGAATGATCCCGGGCCCCAGCCCATGCTAGGTGGGCTGTAACCCCTGGGTGCTTTGACACGATATGGTCTCTCTCGATAAGTCGCTGCATGAGCAACGGCAACGACATCTCGCAACTTCCGCAGGTCTGAGCCATAGTGCTTCAGAGAGTATAGTTGTTTGACAATTTGGTCAACCCCTTGCGCATCCATCACCGTCTCGTTCTTGCCTCGGGCCAAGTTCGACTGGAATACCTTGACAAGTTCCTTGTATTCACGACGATATTGTTCAAATGCGTCTAGTCGTTGCCTTCTACCCCCAATCTGAACCTTTGAGGTTTCCTCCTTGATCAGATGGTCCAAGTATTCTAGAGTGGCGTCATTGTATGGAGTGATGGAATGGTGCTTGAGCCATAGACTAAATTGGACTGCTGCTTTCTGGATCTCACGGTGTTCTTTTCTGAATTCCTCAATGGTGGCCTTCTTCGCTTTGATGGCTGCCTCGATAACAGTGGTAACCTTCGCGTTCTCCTGCAATAGCATCACAACATGCGGGTCTTTGATGGTTTTCTTGGTCTCCTGATGCTCGTACAAGATATGTTTATGCTCTTTCCAATGATGGCCACAGGGCCGACAGAACTCCGTTTTGTTGAAAGCCCAACATTGAACTAATTCAGGAGTTCCGATCTTTTCAACCGGCACATTCGTCAGGCAGCAGGGGTTGTGGCAGAGGACTTTGTGGACTGTGTCCTCTCCATTCGGCCCAGGAGTGTCAACTTTCTTGATACACCTCGAGTTTGTACAGACCGTCTTAGGCCTACTGACAGGCGTGAAAGCAACAGAGTTCTGCTGCACGCTGAGCTTTGCGAGCATGTCGACCTTGCTCAATTCGGAGTTTCGAAGTAGTTCAGCGTCACGCTCATTCAACTCGATCGTGTCGTTGATCTTCTGGGCAATCTCTGCCATCGGCTTTGTCAACTGTAGTATCAGGTGACGAGTTTCGTTGAGACTAAGTGTGTTCTTAACCTGATGAGGCTCCAACCCACGAATATAGTCGAGTAGCCGTCGTGACTCTGTCGCCGACTGCTCCCAGCTGCGGAAGTAGTCATCGAAACTGCCCAAATTGACTCCTTGTTTGTATGCTGCCAGATATCGAAAGCTTTCTGAGTCAAAGCAGTACACGGTGTTATGGAACAGGCCCAGATTTACATCCTGGTATTCACTTAGTAGCGCCTCAAGTGGTTTGAAGGTGTCGCCAGGATTGTAGTTAGACCCTCGAGTATTGGTGAAGCCGAAAACCATGTTATTTGCTGCGTTTCGGTGCAGATGCGTCAACAACTCCTTAATACAAAATTTGAACATGACGTTCAACCGCGAGTTGTTGGGCTTCAGCAGGACGAGGATTCCATGGAGCTCCTTGTAGTTTCGAAGCACCGAGAGCACATCAGCCATGTTCCTGCGATCTTGGTCCAAACCCCGAGTATCACCAATTCCAGGAGTATCGATGAGCCGAACCATTGTTGAGCCAACAAAGATCGGGTAGGTCAAAGTCTTCTGTGTTGCAGATTGCCCAGTTGAGCCGTCATGCTCCTCCTCGCTGGAGCCGATCCTGATCTGCGTCTGTACAAGTCTCTTCTGGGGATCCTTTTCATCCACGGCCTGCGTCGCAAACGAGCAAGGAATTACATGCTCGATTGACTCGGCCTTGAGGGCGTCTTCAAGAGTGCTGTGGGTGAGATAGTTCACAAATGCGTTGACAAATGAACTTTTACCCACACCGGTTTCGCCTAGGATTAAGATATTGATTTCTTCAAACGGATCCATTCCATCGAGGAGTTTCAGTAGTCGACGACCATCGCAACGATCGAAATCTTTTCCGTGGCATGAAGCATTGCACCGAAAACTCCAGTAACGGAAGCCAGTTCGGCCACAGTCGCAATAGAGGTAATTGTCTATTTGCCCATAGTCGATTGGAGAATAGCACCTAGAACAAATCCAATGGCACTGTAAGTTTGTGTCGCATTGGCGACCAGGGCAAAGGATTTTGACAGGTTTCCGATCGATGGGCTTTTTGACACCCCATGTGTCCAAATGGCGCTCGTCGTATTGCATAAGGCACTTGTCCCTGAGAAACTCTCGCAGGCTTCTCAAGTCTTCCGTGACAAGCTGCCTATCTCGGTGATAGACAATGTTTGATGCTTTAATTGTCCTCCTAGTTTGGTCACAATCAACAACGCGGATGGCTTTCTTGCTCGTCTTGTCTTGGAGTAATTCCAAAACGAACTTAGAATTCTCATTCCAAGACAAAGTTTCATCCATGACACTTCTATCAAAGTAGAAGGTGTAGACATTGCCCTGGGGCAATGTGAGCTTGCTTTCGTCTGCGATATAGAGGGCGCCTTTGGCTATCGCCATGTCAATGAAGGCAAATTTCCTTGTGTATTGATCTGCAATAGTGACAAGCTTTTGTGGGGCATGCTCGTCTTGACGGAGCTCGTCGAGTAGTTGCATCAAACACTTTGGTCCTACACGACCAGCCCTGACATCTTGTAGGACCTGCCCATACTTCGACTTGAACGAGAGCTCTGCTCTTCGGGCTTGGCCTATCTGCTGAGCAACAGTGTTGATATGAGCTTCCGGGATCATTGATCGGTGTGCCGCAAGGTATGTCCAATAGTCTTTAAGCCTCCTTTGAGTGCTTGCGAACTCTTCAAAGATGGCCATGTAGTCGGAGATGGAATCAAACCCTCCCTGTACAATAGTATTGTCCGCCCCAATATCAAGTGATAGCACCAGGGAAAGCCATTGAATTGGAAGTAGTGTATACAGCACTGGTTGACCTCGGCCACTGTTTGTTGTCGAGATATAATCTGGTATTTGGGAAATAAATTCGTATGCACCCTTGAGATCAACTTGCAGTCCCTTGCTTCCAGAGATGATATCAGAGTAGACAATGACCTGAAGAGATTGGCCAAATTCCCCTGCCAGCCTGCTCGGTTTCATGGTCGCAGGCCCAGGAGTTGTGAGGCTTCTCTCAATAGCTCCTAGTTCTTCTTGCAGTTTGAATTTGATATTCCTTTCATCTTCCGCGGTTGATCGTAGATACTTCACTGTCAATATGCTCTGTGTGCCCCAAGTGACTTCGCCGACCACGTGGGTGGCTGAGCCAAGTTGAAGACCATTGGGTTCAATGGAACCTCGTAATTCGTTGTTGGTGAAGTTCAATTTCTCGTGCACCGTGGTGATGAGGCTTCGTAGAGATTGCTGGACCATGAAGTTACTCTCCTTCATATCATCTAAGAAGGAGCTTGCGCCCAGAGGAGTGACCAGGCCAGCGAGAATACTCCCTCTCAACTCTGCATCAATACCCAAAAGATCAAACTTGTCCTTCTGGACACAAGTTTCAGCAGCCTTCACTACATATGAAGGGAGGCCTATCCTGGAGACTGCATATTCTGGTGGGGACTGCTGAAGAAGAGATAGCGGCAAGAAGGAATCCGTACGCGCATCATAGAGCGTTCCCAACGTTGCGAAATCGCCCAAGGCAACTCGTTTCAGTCCGTTTGTAGACATGGCTGATTGAAGGACTTCGTATTTAGACAGAACTAGGTAAAGATGAGTCAATACGTTGTCTTAATGGAGTGAATAAGGACGAAGAAGATCCATAGATATTCTCGGGAGAAGTGTCCAAGAGCTCGGCTATATGAGGGAATTAAGGGAGGACTGGTCAGCCAAAATGGAAAACACAGGGCTGATCAAATGAGTTTGGAACTTTGTTGAGGCCTGAGCAAGGCGTAGTTAGTGGAGAAGCGTTCAAGAGTCTTGGAAGAAGTGCGCGCAGAAGTGAGCCCTTCACATGCTAGACTTAATACACGGCGCTTTAATTGGCTAAACGGCCCGCGGCGGGACACATCGACTCCTAGCAAGGCCAACTCGAAGTATATAGTAAACAATATGATGATGGGAGCTCACTGGTGGGACCTTGACGCCAGCCCAAGCGATTTGATGAGGTGAACGGACGATGCAGCACCAAACGGTAGCGAAGGTGCGGCCATTTATTCGGCGAGGATCGCGACCGGTCAGACCACAACAAGGCGCAGAATTTGGGTTGCATTGTTGCCCGACTGCGCACCGAGGCGGAAACATTGACAAGGCTGACAAGAAATTAAGCTTCGGGTACAACAGCCACCTTGGATTCAGGTCAGTATTGGTGGAAAGCGCATCCACTTGCCATGGCGCTCCATGAATGCTTCAAGTCTCCATCTGTTGTGGGGAACCATGATCAGAGAATCGACAGGTCGACTGTTCAGAAGAAAGTCGGCACAAGGCGGACAGCGACACCTAGGGAGGAAATTCGCCTCGGTACCAACGATTTGTAATGACATCAATGGGAGCCCGTACAACCCCGGCAGGATACGTCATTCAAGCTTTTGGAGACGTATTCAGTACCCAAGGGGGTCGGAAAGTACGGGGCCGGAAAGTAGGACACGTCTGACAGCCCCTTTGAGGCCCGTTCTACCATCACCCCGTGACATGTTTGCATCAAACGCTTCTACCGCGAATGTACTTGATGAATTTCCTTCGTTAAGTCCCACATACAACCCAATTCCGAAATCTACCTACCTACGTAGCTTCGGGATAAGGAATCCTGTCACAGGCGGCTAGAGCGGCTGCCCTCGGCAATAAGTTCCACCGAACATGTTAGAATTCAGTCAATTTCATGCGAAGAGGTTACAACTTTGAGACTAGGCAACTATGGACACCAGGCTACAGGCAATTCATTCGCCACGGACCCCTTTCTTTTCAAGATCTTTCATTGGCCTAATGTATCAAATCCGCGAGTTCGTCATGGAGATCCGCTTCCAGATTGATCTGGTGATCACCTTCTTCCGAGAGACCGAGGTAGTAGGAAAGATCACGCCCGTCAAACTCTCGAGTCGCAAATCCATTACCAAGAAACTCAAACATGTTCAGGGGGTTGAGGTATTCGATCTGGTAATCCTCGAATCGGGGCGTCGACAAAAGATCCAGATAGACCAGTCTAGAACCAGGGAACATCGGAAGCGGACCGTCCAAACGTCCCTGCTTGAACCAGCTACTGCATCCCGATGTCCAGGCTGTTCGTTGTAAGAACAAAGCGGCATGTTCTTTCAGCTGCTCAGCGATCTCGGCCTTGGGTGTGAGGCTTTTAATTCGGTCCTTTTGCATCTTTTGAATGCACTGGATGATGTTGCCCGCTAGGGTCTCGAGAATCGGCAGAAATGAGCCGTGGCCAAGAGGCCCATATGGGCCACCCATCATAAAGTAATTCGGCACTATATAAGTGTAAGCGTATTATACTACCACTTAAGAGATGGATCTCTCGCAGACTTACTGTGTGGAACTCCAAGAGAGATATAAGATGTTGCTTCCTGAGCCCACATCTTGGCGATACTGTAGCCGTTTGCCTCGACAGTAAACCTAGGGATCCACGATGTATTGAAACTACATGATTCAATCAATTTTGTCAGCACTTTGAACCAGAATATAGAAGCTCCTTGACCAATAAACGGACGAATTTTTTGGATCTCAACCTTACCCTGTGGCACAGATGATGACATCAACTTCATGTTCGTTGCCTTCACTGTCAACGAAACCCTTCGGAGTTATTTCTCTCATTTCTTTGATGAAAACCTTGACATTGTCTTTGTTCAGTGCCTCCAGGTAACCGTTGCCCGGCTATTAACCAGCGTGAGTTAGTCTTGTTCACAATGTACAAGCAATTTACCTACCGTTGGTCTCCGGCAGCCAACACCAAAGTTCTTTGGAATGATGGCGTCCAGGAGTTCGGGGTTTGTGCTGCCCAGCTTCTGGGTCATTTCGGCTTTTGCAAACTGGAAATATTTCAGCATCATTTAGCCACTAGATGAATACCAAATCTACCTCTCTTGCCCCCTCGGCCTCGGGAGTTCCATTTAGGATGAATTTAAATCGAACATTCAATTCAGACTCGATCATTTTAGAGTACTTCAAGAACAACGTTGGGTTCTCTTCAAATCGCTTCTGCTGCTCGGGAGTGTCTAATACGTTGTTAATTGAGTTTAATGATGTGGTAGAAGAGTGAGTATAAAAGATTGAATGCTTGACTTACAATGGAAATTGCCTCCATTTGGGCCGGCAAATTTCTGTGCAAACCCTGCTGTGATCCACGTTGGTGATCTGATCCACGTATACAACTGCTTCACCTGTGATGCGATCTTGGAGACGATTTGTATGCCACTACTGCCGCTGCCGATCACGGCCACTCTCTTGCCGGTTAAATCAATCGTTTCGTCGTAATGAGCACTGTGCTGAAGGACGCCTTTGAATGAATGTAGGCCCTTAATATCAGGCCATTTCCAGTTGCTAGGAAGAATATCAGCTTTAACCGCAATTGGCCATTAGAGAGGCCATACTTCAAAATCCCGCCACCATTGACGAGAACGTTACAAGTGTCTTTGAACTCTGTGCCATCTGGTCGACGAATATGAACTTCCCATAGCCCCTCTTCGGAATTCCAGAAAGCCCCGGTGACGGTGTGTTCCAGCTTGACATACTTAATCAAGCCGTACTTATCAACCACGCCCCTGAAGTACTTCCAGATTTCCGGCGACTCTGAGTAATACTGGGACCAATTTGGATTCCTTTCCCAGGTGTATTGGTATGAAGCAGACGGAATGTCGCATGCACAACCCGGATACCTATTTTGTCATACATGCTTAGTAAAACTGGGAAGCCCTAAGTCTCGGGTCGACGTACCTATTTTCAAGCCAGGTTCCTCCGACGTCGGCGTTTTTCTCGTACACCTGTAATTCGACATTCTGCAGTCTGTCTTCCGTGAACTTGGCGAAAGTGATTCCTGAAGCTCCGGCGCCGATATGAATCACCCGCAGTTTTCGGGGGGTGTTAAATCGTTCTTCGTGGATTTTGTATCCTCGCGCATTTTGGACTAGCCATCCAAGCTCGTTGTACACCTCACCCGTGGACGCTGAGAATCCTTCGCCGTCTTTGGAGGGTGCCATGACTTAGCAATGTTAGACTGCGTGGTGAAAATATCAAGATTGAAACTTGAAAAGTGATCGACTTAGCAAGACCGTGGAGATAAGGTCCCTCGGTTATAAATGATTCTATCAACAATGAAAAGTCGCCGCGGAACTCAAAATGCCCCACTCGCTTATATTTATTCAATTGGTGTCAGCAGCCTGCAGTGCTGAGGACCGCTGGGGTAGACCTCGGTTCTGGAACCTCTCCAACTACATGCGGGGGTGATAAGGAGTGTGGCGTGTGGCAAGCGTATCGCACCGGCTCGCCGGATACCGGCATCCCAAAGTCATCCCAAAGTAGATTCGGTTCTCAATAGGGGAGGCATGGTTTGCTGGAAATGCGACAGTTTTGATGCCGCGGAATTTAAGTAAATATGTCGTGATTACTAGTTCCTTGCTCCTATCACATTTTTTGATTTCATTCTTGCCGAGGTGATTCCGTCGTTGAAAATAGCATTTTCCGAGTTCTCTCTCCATGTGAATACCAGCCTTTCACCCCTATTACGTCTCAAAGATGCGGATATGTCCCGATTGTCAGGCTCATGAACTGACGGGTTGTTAATGCCGGCAAGCAGATCCTGTCTTGGCAAGTTATGGTGTGACGATTTTCCTTTTCATGCTGCCGTCTCAATATTCCTGCTGGCTCCAACCTCTCGGGAAGAATCAGGCATCACCACAGACAGATTTAGCTCAGCGCAGCACCATCCAAACCAACGTAAAGCTGGTACCCAAAATTGGCACTTGGGTCGTTGAACCTCGCCTTCTGGTCCATGGTTGCAATCTCTGTCATGTCCTCTTCGTTTAGTTCAAAGTCGGTCTCGAGGTTCTCCCGAATCTGCCACTCGATGGTGCTCTTCGGGATGACCGAGCGCCCGTTCGCAATACCCCAAGCCAGCGCAGCCTGAATGGGAGTTTTTTTATACTTGGACGCAATCTCTTTCAGGACAGGGTGGTCCATCAGCCTAGTCATACCTGCTATCCCCTTGCTCCAAGATACCTCGCGATAGAAGGAATTGAGATTTCCGCAAGGGCTGAATTGAATTAGGTGGATGCCCTTGTCCTTATGCCACTGGACAAACTTATGCTGCTGCAGGTAGGGATGGAGCTCCATTTGATGGGCGGCGGGCACCTACAGATGCAATTGTCAAACACCAATTTTGAGTTTGCACAGAAGAACATACCACACTTCCTTCCTCCAGGATCACCTCCAATTCCTTCTGACTAAAGTTCGATACACCGATCGCCTTCGTCTTCCCAGTTGCCAGCAACCTCTCCATGGCCTTCCATGTATCTATGAACGGCATCGGGTCGGTGACCAATTTATTATCCGGCCCAAATGGAAGGAGGTCATCCCCCCGTCGGAATGAGCAAGGATAATGCATGAGATACAGATCTACATATTCCACGTTCAAATGTTTCAGGGAAGCATCTAGGGCTGCCTCGACATCATCTGGATGGTGCGCGTTACACCACAGCTTCGTTGTCAAGAAGATTTCCGAGCGTGGGACGCCACTACGCTTGATGCCGACACCAACTTGTTTTTCAGTCCCGTAGCTACCAACGCACTTGTCAACCAAACTCTCGGATTTTCATTCTTGTGCCAGTGTGTAATTCTTTGCCTGGGGGAACTGGGGAACGCACATATGAGCCGTATCAATGTGACGATACCCACATGACAGCGCTGTATACACCGACATCTCCTGCTCGTCGGGATCCTGAAAGGTTCCTAACCCGAGTGCTGGAATCACTTGGCCCGTGTTTAGAGTGTGTAACTTGCGGTTATAGGTGCCGAAACCAGCGGAGGGCGGGGTTGTAGGCGAAGTCCCTGGCATGGCCTGCTCTTTTCCTGATGGAAGACTTGGTGACAGAACAGGACCGAGATTTCTCTGCTTTGCTATGCATAGGTGTAGCCTGTCAAAGTTTTCTCAAGCTTGTTCGTGATGACTGTTTAATAAACTGTTTAGCCAAATAGGAATTTTATTGGGTGAAGGAGCAAGGTGAACGACTTTCCAAATTAATATGTCCGTGGAGAGGGGGGTTTGGGGTCTGTTCTTCTCGGCTTCGCCGGATTGGTCTTCTCCGACAGAGGCTGTCAGGAGTTCACACAGGAGTGAATTTTGTTGATTTTGGGATTTAATTTAGCAAGTGCTGTATCTCTAATAATTTGGAATGGTAGCCTACCGCGGACGACAGGAACCACCTCCCCAAATCACGCTAATTTTCACTGACACAGGTGGTCCCTATCAGCCGCACTACTAGTCGAAAGTGATCAGATCTACTCCGTACTGTCGAAGCTGATTCCATTAAGTACTCCTCGCACATATATTTCGATGGCTTCTATGGTATCAAGAACGTAATAAAAATTGAGATCACGAATGCGTCCTTCCCCAAAACGACAGTTGGGATAAAACCAAGCGTGGAAATCCGAAAAGCGTTCATTTCAAGGAGTGCCAACCTTACTCTACTCGCGACTACAGTACATACTAAGTTCTTTCAAGTCCAGTTTAAAGATGCCTTCATACGATTTGCTTTCCTAAGTCAAAAACGTATGTTGAGATATACTCAGGCATCTTCATTCATTCGCAGGAGATAGTTGTTGAAATTTCGGAAAATGGAATCATCTAACGCTTGCCTCATCTCCTTTCTCCCTCTAGGAGCAAGTATTCCATCATTTGCATTAGGAGGCCGGAACATGGTACTAGGGTTCCCAAACGAGCCCATGTATCGGACCCACAATGTTCCTCACTTTGGGGATACTGGACGTGAAATATAAGGTTGAGATGATAGAAGATGAGATTGATGTCTTCCAGACTGTAGTGGCGATGACAAATCACAGGTACATAATTCGCAACTTACCCTCCAATATGGGCAGAGTTCCTAGCTGTGTCGATAGCTACTTCAACCTTGCTGAGGGTGCAGGTATCACTGGGACTGAGGTCAGAATTGCGACAGATCTCCATCTCACGGAAGACGACAACAAAATCCCAGACGGGAGTATCAAACCATTCCCAAGGGTCGAGGCCCACCTCCCGATTGTCATGGGCAAGAAGGAGCAAGCCATCGACCATTGTTTTGTTTTGAGTATTGAGATTGTCAAGGTGCCACTGGACACTCGAAACCAAAAATTGCGCCCCGCAGTTTCCTTTGTATCCCCCCGCTATGCGGGCTCACTTGGACGTTGAGACCACGGAACCATCCTTCCAACTGTACACTGGGGACGGCATTGAGGTAAAAGAGATCTCTGAAGCAGAGAAATTAGAGAGGGTACCACGGAGGGGACCTCGTAGTGGGATCGCAATTGAGCCGAACAGATTTGGGGATGCTGTGAATCGAGAGGGGTGAAGACATATGGTCCCTCTTAAGAGAGGCGAACTCTGGGGCAGTCGAAGCAGATATAGAGCATGGATTGACTGATAGTCACCATCTTGATTCATCTCCATTCATATCAATGTCAAAGACTGAGGAAGGGGCACTGATACGAACCCTCCTGGTGTCGACGAAGGCATTGGAGGGTCACGATCTTACCCGAAGATGTCAATGGTGTAATTATTAGGCCAAGTTAGAAGCAGAAATGCCAAGCAATGCTGCCTAGGAAGCCAACGCCAGCTCTCAATAATACGCATTAACTCCCACCTGCGACTTCGGATACGCTTCTCGCACCAAGGTTCGGCCACTACTACAAGAACATGTCTACCGAGGGTCAGTACGCTATATACCCTAGCTTGAAGAACCGAGTTGCCGTCATGACAGGGGGAGCAGCCGGGATCGATGCCTCCATATCTGAGGCGCTTGTTTTGCAGGGCATTCAAGTCATCATCCTCGAGATATCCATCAACGATGAAAGTTGATCCTGGAGCGGATTTAAAAGCCTTAAAAGTCGAAAACATGCCAGATTTCTACCGATGCGACGTCACCGACATTGAGGGATTCCTAAGGCCTATTGCAGCAAAGATTCTCTCCGAATTCCCCAAAGTCCATATCCTCATCAACACTACTGACAGCGATGTCCGCCAATCGACACGCGATCTTACTCCGGAGCAGTGGGACCATGGAATTGCGGTAAACGTACGACACCAGTTCTTTCTGACCCATGCTCTCATGCCTAGCCTGATTGCCGCAAAGTCTTCCTCCGTCATCAACATGGGAAGCAGCACCTGGGCAATCCCCGGTACTAGTCTGGCACCCTACATTGCAAGCAATGCCGCCATCGTTGGAGTAACCAAAACTCTGGCCCACGGGTTTGGATCGAAGGGAGTGAGGGTGAACAGTATTATGCCTGGTGCCATTCCACCGGGGAGGGAAAAACCCGATGTCATCACACGTGAATATGAGGCTCATGTCTTAAGCAGGCAGGCACTCAAGAGGATTTTGCAACCAAATGATGTTGCTCGTATGGCTTTGTGGTTGGCAGCTGACGATAGTTCTGGAGTGACCAACCAAAATATGGTGGTTGACGCAGGCTGGATCTAAATAGTGAAGATACTAGTCGTGCAGCATTAGACCAAGATCAATCTGAATGATAAAATGGAGCTAGATAACCAGTACGTTGCCGTGTTGAAGTGGAAAACTTTTGGGCATGGCAGGAAGGGCTTTGTACTTAGGAATGGCATCACTAAACCAGGAGCAACACCGATAGGCCCTGCTAGCACCGATGGCGGTTCTTTCAGAAGGCAGAGAATTAATTTTCATTCAGCATTGGCTTCTCTTTCTTGTCCAGCTCGATGGAAACCATGGAAACCTTTACAGTCACCGAAGTAAGCTCCGGATCAACAATGATCTTAACTACGTGGTAGAGAAACATCGACCTGACCACTGTTGTACAAGCCATTTCCCGACCTCCAATGCGACCTCGCAGAAGATCCGGTCTTTGAAAAGAAAACAGGCATTCTCCGCTTCGTGGACATTGTCAAGCAAGCTGTGTTCTGGGTTGATCTCGGACTTGGACCTTCATCGTTACGGAAGCGGGAGTACGACGTGTCAATTAGGTAAGATCCAAAGAGCAACCGACAGCAAGGCTTTCGTTTAACACCTTGCTGTGTAGTGTGACTGCGGACCTACAGTCTTCAGATGACAGCTTTCTCTTCGGCGGCAATCACGGAGTCGGCATTGAAAAGAAGACTAGCAATGATTACCACTACATCCAGCGGTTTTGGTCAAGCAAAGAGATCGAAGACGGTAAGGAGAGCGGCATGAGAACTAATGACGGTGCTGTAGACAGCCAGGGTCGATTCTGGGTCAGTGTCGTGAACGATCCTCTGGTGACAGGTCCAGCACCCGTCGGTAAGACTGTCCCAGAAGACTCACGCCGGTCACTCTTGTATGCTTGTCAACGTTGGTTCTGACCAGGAGGAATTTTGACAGCGCAGGTGAAGCTACCAACAAGATGCATCACGGTAAAAATATTGATCTTTCATGAAAGCTGTTCAGCTAACTTTGATAAAAAATCATGCGCACTGGCAGGAGGAGACCTGTTTGTCACGAGTGAGAGAGATCCAGAGCCCGAGAAGTATCCGCCTTCTACGCGATATTAGGGTACGGTTTTTAAGTGCGATGTCGGTTCAGAAGGTCGACCTAATTTTAATGCAAGGAAGAATTTCTGAGTTTCCCAGAGCAATTTCGCGAACAATAAGTAGTTAGTATATACCTTGTATTAAACTCGTGCTTTCCCACTTGACAGCACAACATCCATGTATAGACTCATCGACTCAGCGACGACCTCCACCCTTTCTTCCAGAAGCTGGGTGAATTGGCACTTTGCCCACGTTCTTCTCCAGGTGGGCGTAGTAGTCGAACAGAATGTCACGGTTGACACTGATTTTCGTAATTCCAGATGCAATCAGCTTCCTCGTCAACTTTCCGCTGGGAATCTATTGACACCATGCAGGGCAAGAAGCACACCACCAGCGGTGGCAACTTCATAAACTGTAAATATAATGGAAGATCTGCAGCCTGCTTCACAAGCTTCTCATCTTGACAGTGGTCTAGGTGAATTGCAATAGGAACTGAAGCATCTTCCGCAGCTCGCGCGGCAGCATGTACCAGCAGCCCATTAGAATACACTGCTGCCCACGGGAAGATCTGAATTGATCAAGCGTGATCTTTTCTTCTCGGCTGCCTTGACGAAACCTAGATCCCCCTTGACCGCTCTTGTATGCTCGAGCAGTTGTAACACCCAACCAAAGCTACTAATCAGTATTGCGGATGGATCGGGCTAGATAACACTTTCAGCAATATCTTAACAGTCAACCTAGTTGGTAACCTTTTTACGTTCCTTTGCTGTTCTTTCGTTCTAACCTTGGAGAGAAGCTAGAATAATGAGAATTATCTCAAGGGAGGCGATTAAAAGGATTACTGTGATCCCAGAGATTTTGTTTTAGCCTCATATAGTCTGGCCATCATCAAAAGTTTGTGTTCCTTCGTCATGCGCAACTTGTCATTCTGCCCTCTCTCTCGGAGCCATCGACCTTTTGCGCTCCATTGTTCCGTACTTTTGACACTCCTAATACTCCTAACACTCCTAACAAGGTTCTTCGAAGCCTTATCTCCACTTCTTCAACACCCGTTCAAGCAATAATCTGCATGAACAGTGTCCATACCAATCGACACGCCCACATTTGGTGTGAACTGGCCAACAAAATTACCTAAGACATTGAGATTGGTGTATCAGTAAACAAAAACAAAAACTAATCAAGGGCCGGGGACACCACCATCGAGCACGAATCCAAAATGAAGAGAGAAGAAGGACCAGCACTTACCAGGCGGCGAATAGTTACAAACCGTGAAGTACGGCGCGACCCCTTGCCCGACATTTCCCAACCCGCCAGCTGTGCAATCTGCTGTATAACAACCGACGGTTGTTGTACTCTTCCAGACAATCTGCGTGAAATGGCCCCATTGGTTCAAGGTGTTGAGGTTCGGTTCCGTGCCGAAGTAGATATAGTTGTTGACTTCAGAGTTATAGAGGCCTTCGGTGATGAAGTTGCCCATGCCTGCTGGCGTGCCTGGGTAGCCGGCGCCAATGTTCTGGCCATACCCACCGCCGGATACGGTGCTGTTGTGAGAGAGCAGGTCAGTACTACTACTAGATGGATACTTAGAGGCGGGAATGGGAGAGTGGGAGAGACTCACGTGTCGTGGCCGTAGATGCAAGTTTGGGAAATGAGGCGGGCCGTCTCGGCGAGGCTGGGGGACCATGTCACAGGATCGGCCGAGTGGTTAGAGCGGTGGATGTTGTGATGTGCAAGGATCATATTGATGTAAGCGCTGGTGGTGACGGAAGGTGTGCTAGCCGAGGTGGAGGTGCTGGTGCTGGTGCTGGTGCTGGTAGTGGTAGAGGTCGAGAAAGTAACGATTCCGGAAGATACAGCAGGAGCGGTCGTCGTAGTAAGAAAGGAGGGTGTTGTCGTGGTATCTGGAGGAATAGAGCCGGTCAGACTTGTTGTAGTACTTGCAGTGGTACTCGAAACAGATGGGGTGATGGTCCCGTCCGGTAGCAGTATTGACGAGGTAGTGGTCGTGCTCCCGGCTGTAGTTGTGGTCATCATCGTAGAGCAAGGGCATGTTGTGATTGTTTCTATCACCGTCGCTGTGACAGTTGCTGCGTAGCTGATGCTGATGCTCATGCTTGAGCTGGTGCTGACAGCCGTCACGCCAGCAGCAAATAAGAATAGACCAATATTCCGCATCTTGAACGAAATCCAACCAAAAGAATGGAAAATTAGCAAAGTGAAAGAAAAAAAGCTCGTAATCAATAAGGAGTGACTGCGGTCAGTGAGATGAAGCAAAGAGATGGTCGAGAATCTGGGGTTGCGATCCCTATTGTATCATACCCCGTGGCTCTCGAATACCAAGGCTTAGTCACATTCCACATTCCTGAGATATCAACAAACTCGGAAGCTAACGCGCGTTCTGATTCTCCGGCCATCTGGAACCGACTAAGAGAAGAATTCCGGTGATAAATGGAGCATCCCTAGCTTTGGAAAATACCGGAAAGTGCCTCTAGAGAATCATCAATCCATCAGAATTGGAACAGCGTTGTCAACTTGGATTCGCCAGCCAGAGTGCATATGTCGATGGAAGTCGGTCTTTCCCCCTTCGAAAGTAGATGTTACTAATCTGGCCGATGTGCAACACCGCAAACGCTCGACAAGAAAGAAATAACACTCAACAGGAGCTCAGAACCAACTGGGAGAACCAAAGAACCTGGGCAGCGAATGATCTGCAGTGATTTGCAAATACGAGGAACCGCTCTCTGTTCTCATGCGAGCAACACTAATTCTTGACCTATTTCCGAATATCGTTGCATGTGCTAAATCCCATCAACATACTTCTTCACCGTCTTGCTCAAATCATCCTCCACCCCCAGCTGTTCGTTCGCCAGAGTTTCGAATCCCGAATAATGCGACCCAGTGCCCTCTTGGAAAAGTGATGCCCCAATGACATCAAGGATGCCACTGAAATCATTCTTCGCTATTTTTGCGAATCCTTCATCCCGAAGCGATTCCGCGGTGCGGTGTGACACGTCCCAGTCGTTATCGTTGGTAGCTGTGGCACGCTTCATCTCCTCAAAGATCTCCAACTGGGTGACTGCCACGCCACTGATGTAGATGCGTTCATTTTGGAACTTGTCCGCTGCGGAGAGGATGCCCGAGACGGACTTTCCCACGGTGGCGATGTTTGTGACGTCAAAACGAGTAGTTCCCTGATCGTACAGTGTTGCCTGACGTTTCTCCACGTTCAAGCCGAACAGGTGGAAATCCAGGCACTATCGATCACAACAGTAGTCAGGACGAAAACTCTTAGTATTTCTGAATCGGCCTTCCTTCTGACTTACCCAGTCCAAAAATGGTCCACACACCACACCGGTCCAGCTTGTTTGTGGGTGTTTCGCAACCACCTTCTCCAAATGGTCCGCAATGACCTTCTTGTCTTGGTTGAACGGGATTGCGTTGAGGGAGACAGGGTTGGAAATATCCTTCATATAACCAAGTGCCGTTGTTAGCCACCGAACCTCTAACCAAGGCGAACACTTACACCGCCAAACTCAGATGGGATGATTCGTCTCACTCCAACATCTGCTGCAGCATCGATGATATCCTTCTGGGCGCTCAGTGCCCCTGACCCGACGGCCAACACCAAAGCATCCTGTCCTTGAAGCGCTTTGCGGAAGAACTCTGGCGTATATTCCCCTCTGATGACGCTGTACTCAGGAACGCCCTCAAAGGTCGATTTAGAGCCCGAACGAGAGATGACTGTCACATCGAAATGAGACTTGATGAGTTCTTTCAAAATACTCTCGCCGAGGTTTCCAGCTGCCTAGCAGGTGGCACAGCTAGTGTCAGTGAAACGCTAACGAAGATGGAACTAGAGACAGGACTTCACCGACCCCAATAACGGCGACCTTCTTGAAAGCTGCCATTCCGGATTATGGTACTGATCGAAGGGTTTTCGGTTTTAAAACAGAAATAGATTGTTGTGTGTGAACTTGAGCAGGTCGATGTTGAAACCAAAGTTGCTCTTTGTCTTTATTTGCATCCAAGGTCTGCAGAAAACTGAATTAATTATATTCTATTCTTTCGGTAGAATTGTTACTCCGCGATTACTATCTGACATCTGGGGGAAGTCTCCGAGCAACACGAGGCTTGAGTTTGACAGCTACCAAAACAATCGATGACAAACCACGGACGAACAACAACGGCGACGGAACATCACTGGAGAAAAGTATCCGGAGCAGAAAACCAGCGAATCAGCAGCGCCGGTGATGGGGACAGGGAGGGCGCCAAATGCAGCAGGCTTACTCATGTGGGCCTATGCCTTGACGCTATGGCCACTCTCTGCTTTAAACCCAACGTCATACTAAAGTTTGGTGAACGTGATTTGACTGCTGCCTGACCGATTAATATCTGCTCTGTCTCAGCCTAGCGACGAAAAGCATCTGAGAATGCGGTCTTGATGCCTCTTAGGTTAGGTAAGATGGGACTTCTCGAACATATAACAGTTTATAAGGCATATTGCCGGTAAGAATGGTGGCTGAAACTCCTCCGTAAATGGGGCATCGAGATCACGAAGTAAAGAGGCCCTTTTTTCGAATGGTACGACATGGAGGCGTGAACGGAATTACTGGCCGGATTTCCTCCAATAACGCCGGTCTTCGTTGGACAAGAACTCATCATGAAACTCAAACTTGTGTACGAGCATGCTTTTAATTGGGCAAGCTTAGGTTTCTCCTCTCTTTGCAAGGTCGCCGGCCAGGGTCTCCGTCGTACAACCGCGGATCTTGCAGCGCTGCAAAAGCCGCCATACTGATAGATGATGGCAATCAGACAGCCATTAGCGATTGATTCAGGCACCCGGACTCGCTGACTTCTCTGGGATGTACGAATTCGTTATGTTCATGATGGCCCGTTCGTAGTTTAAAACGCCCAATACCACTCATTTTCAAGACTTATCAGAAGCAACTTTCGAGCCATTCTTCACGTTCGACAAGTGCCTTGTGATAGTACACATTGCCATCTCTCAGATCTGGTAAATCAAAACCATGACTCCCCGAACAATTCTTGTGGTTGGCTCGAACAAAGGTGGGTCTCCTGTCTCACTCATTTCAGCTCAACTTCAACACTGAAGACCCCTGTATAGGAATTGGCCTTGCCATCGTGCAATTGTTGGCGACTCGCTCGCCAGAAGACCATCTGCTCATTGGCGCTCGAGACATCGGCAGAGGTAGAGACGCCATCGAGGTACTCCGACGACGTGGTATTACTTCAAGACTAGATCTAGTGAGAATCGACATCACTTCTGATGAGAGCATCCGTGGCGCCGAAAAGGACGTTCGTGAGAGGTTCGGTAGGCTGGATTGTATGTGCAACCAACGCAGGACTCCGTTTTGGAGGATGAAGTGCTCAAGGTCCAAGTTTTGACACTGTACAGTGCTCATCAACAACGCTGCAATCGCGGTTCTGGAGTCGCTTGATTCTCTCCGTGAAGCGTACCAGAAGGTCTTCGACACCAACGTCGCATCGGTGGTGTACACCTGCGAGGTATTCCTCCCACTTCTCCGGGAAACATCCACGGATCCCCGCATCATCCAAGTCTCATCTGCGCGTGGATCCATGACGCGCATCGCCCAAGGAGTGATGCCTCCACCATGGGCATTATCATACGGGGCATCGAAGGGGGCCCTGCACATCGCGACGCTCGAGCTGTCCAGGAGAAAGGGGAATGAGGGCGTCGTATTCCAGTGTGCCTCGCCGGGACACTGTAAAACCGATTTCAACAACAACACCGGGTTCAAGGACCCAATCGACGGGGCGAGAGTCGTGGTCGACCTTGTTCTGGAGCCTAAAGGTCGGTCGTGTGGGCTGTGGGAGATTGAAGGTCAAGATGTTGTGCCAACGCTTGTGCCTTGGTGAGGACGCGAATAATCCGCTGGCGGGTGGCTATTTGACCAGCCGACATCATCGTATGGATATTGCCGAGTCAGTTGATAAGGGCTGGCGGTTCGATCCCAACTCGTTCCAGGGCAAAGGGTACTGGGAGAGGGATTGGAATGAGGGCGTTTTCGATGTCTTGGATATGCTGCGAGCTACGATAAAGGAACATGGCTTGACCGAGGCAGAGTGTGCGTTGCGGTGGATGGAGCATCACTCATTGCTGAAGGGCAAGGAGGCGATGCGATTATCGTAGGTGCGAGTTCTGTGAGGCAAATTGAAGTGAAACTAAGGGACCTGGGAAAGGGACCTTTGCTGGTCAACGTGGCAAAAGCGCTTGATCGGGGGTGGGGAAAGACTGGAGCCGTGAGCTGCAAATACTGGCGGTGAAAGGAAGGGGAGTAATTGAGCTTAGTACTATCAGAACCGGCCGTGTTCGAAAGGCCAGAGAAGAGATAACTTGATTTCGTTTGATCTGCTAGCACTGCAATGAGCCAATAGGCACTGTCGAATAGCACCGGTCGCTGCCTATGCTTGGGATTCCCTGCCCTCAATATTCTCCTGCTGCCTCAGGAGAGTTGGCCCCATCGATTTATCGAGCACTGAGGAGGAGCTTCGATGACCTTGGAGTCATGCTGAGGATATGGGGTGCATGCCCAAATCCATCCGCCTTATCCTGTCAATCTCGCGGAGTCGGATGGCTTAGATCTCTCTGGGTGTTGTAGTACGTGCGGGATCTTCGATTTTCGGTTACTCAAGACTATGGCCCTGACGCTATGTTCGGCGTTCGAGGTGGTGCATTGTAACAAGACTCAATGCTTGAAGAGGAGGGGTGGTACTATTGGAAGGATTCTTGATTACGTCAGTTGCCAGTAGCAGGGACCTTATCGTGCCTTATCAAAATCATGTGATGGGCGCCTGGGCGCCAAGGCCCACAAGGACTAGTAGTAAGAGCTTTCTCCACTAGCATGATGTGCTACAACATTTTTCCTGATATCTTTGGACGGCACCTCGACCCCAATCATATGCAGTATCGCACCTTTTTTTCTCCTGTCCTTCAACCACCCTAACCATAGATTTTGTCCACAGATCATTAGAAAAGTTCTTTTGCACATCACCTCAAACTTCAACCAACCCTCGAAATTCAGTGGTCCAAAATCTCCAACATGACTCAACCAGCCAAAAACGAGAATCCGATTCGGCTATGGGGAGGCAGGTTCACGGGAGCAATCGATCCCCTGATGAACCAGTACAACGAGAGCTTGTCGATAGATCGCGTCTTCTATGCCCAGGACATCAAAGGCTCAATAGCCTACGCCAGGGCCAACGTCAAGACGGGCATTCTCACCCAGGCAGAGTTTGAGAAGCTTGAAGAGGGACTCAAGAAAGTTCTCAAGGAGTGGGAAGAGAACAAGTTCGTGCCAGCACCCGGAGATGAAGGTGAGCAAGCTTCGGCGCACATTGCCATTTGTACTTCGGCCTTGTTGGTCCTTATCCAGATGCCGCTCAAGGGGGCATCTCGATATACCAACCCCGTAGGCCGGGGGGGTGTTGTCAAGTGGGCGTCTGATGAAACCAAAATTTGCCCTTTCCCGAGCTCAACTGCTAACTGCAATCTCCGACCAAAAAAGACATCCATACTGCGAACGAGCGCCGTCTAGGCGAGATTATCGGAACGCATATAGCGGGAAAGCTCCATACGGGCCGCAGCCGCAACGACCAAGTAGCGACCGACATGCGCATGTGGCTGCGTGACGAGCTGATCCTGATAGAGGGGTACCTTGTCGATCTCCTCAAGGTGATAGCGCACCGTGCCAAGCAGGACATCGACTACCTCATGCCGAGCTACACGCATCTCCAAAGGGCACAGCCGGTACGATGGAGCCAGTGGCTTCTCAGCTATGCGACGGCATTCCAATCCGACCTGGAGCGCCTACGGTTCACCAAGAAGAACATCAACAAACTCCCTCTCGGCTGCGGTGCCGTGGCGGGAAACGCATTTGGCATTGATCGGATCCAGCTGGCCAAAGAACTGGGTTTCGACGGTCTCATCATGAACAGCATGTCCGCCGTCGGAGACCGGGACTTTGTCGTCGAGGTGCTCCAGTGTGCCTCCACGATCGGCAGCCACTTGTCCCGCTGGTCGGAGGACCTGATCATCTACAGCTCGCTGGAATTCGGCTACGTCAAGCTGGCCGACGCCTATACCACTGGTAGCTCGTTGATGCCACAGAAGAAGAACAGCGACTCCCTAGAGCTGTTGCGTGGCAAGTCCGGACGCATCTTCGGGTCAATGGCTGGCCTGATGATGAGTATCAAGGGCATCCCGTCCACGTACAACAAAGACCTGCAGGAGAGCTTGCAGCCCATGTTGGACACGGTCAAGACCTTGAAGGACGGTCTCCAGATTGCGGCGCGGTCGCTGGCCACGGCCACGGTCTACCCGGATAAGATGCGTGCTGCGCTGAGCCCGGATATGCTGGCAACGGATCTTGCCGAGTATCTGGTTAGGAAAGGTAAGCTGAGCTTTTCCCCCTACGCCATCAGATCCTTTTAGTAAATCTCTCTTACTAATTTCCCAACGTTAGGTGTTCCATTCCGTGAGACGCATCACTTGTCCGGCAGGATGGTCGCACTTGCCGAAGATGAGAATAAAGGCATGGACAAACTCACTGTCGAGCAGTTTCAAGCTATCGACAAGAGGTTTGGCGATGACGTGCTCAGCGTCTTCGACTACGAGCGCTCCGTGGAGTTGAAGGACGCCACGGGCGGGACAAGTCGCCGTGCCGTCTTGGAGCAGCTGGAAGCACTGACAAAGACACTGGGGGATTGAGGATTTCCCATTGCTTGGGATTGCCTCGAAGCATTCACAATGCCACCAAATCATCACTGTTTTGCTCCCGACTTCGCCAGCTACATGTCACGATACACCATAGGAAGGAAGCGCCTTGAAGTTTTCGAAGCTGCCCCGTCGCCGTAGCGCTACATATTGCAACGAAGTCAAACGACCTGCACGCCTGCAAATGCAAATTTAATTTGACGGCTGATTCCAATGCCCAAACTCGTCCTCCAAGTACTCGGACCATGTGTTTCTACGCCCTATCAGGAGAATGTCTCGGGAGGCATATCGATTGGTGTATCGTTCTGATGATCGTTCGAAGGCACCGGCGGCAGAGCGAGGGGATGAGGCTTGATGAGATGGCCGATAGGAAGACAACCCATGAGGCCAAGGTCGTGCTCAAGAGATGATCCTCGAGGAGAAAGTCATTCCTATCGCGGGATACGTCCTCATCTGGCACCGCGTGATAGGTCCGAGTTGCAGTCACTCCACCACTATGCACCTGCGATGCAGTGTTATCCTTGTACTCATTAGATACTGTTTAAATACCGGCATAGAGAGTGTCATTCTGCCAAAGTTGTTCCTTTTAACGTGACTGCTTCGTGAACTCATTCTCACTTAATCAGGGATGATGTCGTGAATTCCCTCAATCAGGCGGTGCCAGTCCTCATCCATGTGTGCGCAACGCGTGTACCAAGACCTGCGAGTGTTGTCAGCCATCAACGCCTCGATGTCGACCAAGGACTGAGGGAAGTTGCGCTGGTCCAAACCGCGGACGAATGTCGCCGACGTCGGCTCAAAGACCGCCGTTCGCCGAAGAGCTGGACAGATAGCTGGAAAAGAAATCACCGCGTTGCTTCGATGACCGGCAGCAGGTATGCAAGCGGGACTCGGAGCTGGAGGCGATGATACTCTTTGACAGAAGCCCGTGATATTCTTCAGTGAATACTAAGTCCCAACTCAGTAGTCAGTGTCCAAAGCTGAGAAAATCGGTAAAGAGATGCTGGTAGGATCCTTGTATTTGTTGATCACAGGTACAGCCTGCGTCCAGGGGGGTCAAGTGCTTCTCCATCCCTGCGGGTGTGCCGCCTTTTCGACAGACCCGGAGTTGCGGTAAACAAGAGATTGAACGATGTAACAGGGAAGGCTGTTTGTGATTGGTTCTGGCCATCCCTGGACTTTTAGGATGTTATCCGAACGGGAGCAAGATCGCAGCGCTTATGAGGGACGGGTCAGAGGCTGAACCCGATATTTCAGCGCGGCATATGGAGTGAATAAGCGGCCAGCCTGCCTATTCATGGGGGAGGCTGATATCCGCGTCGGTGCTATTGCCTCCTTCCGATCGGTCGCTGCTTTTCCGCCTGCCAAAGCGGCGACCGCCATTCATTCACCCGAATGTTAATGCACTGCATCTCACTTGCATGTACGGTTTGCTGATCGATGGCAGTGCAAAGGGATCAAGGGAGAGGAAATGTCACAATGCCCGCATGACTCTGACTCTAGACCGCCGATTGTTATCATCATGGTCTCCGCAATGCATCGTCGTCGGTAGGAAAGCATTGCTAAAAACGCGGACGAGGATCTTGTCGATACACTAGGCAACGGCAGCTCCGAAAACTTAGCTAAGCGAGTGTGAGGAGGCAAAGTACCGGAGTATTCACTCGATCGAGATGAAGATGCCATGTACCATGTTGAAGCAGAATTTCCTCTATGCGTCCGGGGTGCCCCTGATGAATGCTAAAACGACAAGGGTCAAAATCGTTGCGGAACAACCGAGCCGCAGAATGAGTATTCCATAGTCACGAACCTTGTTCAACAGCACATGTTGAAAAGGAATTCTGCAAGATGTTGATATCGGAGAGAGTTTTGGATCGGCGCAGGGAAGAGGCGAGGAGGGGCAAGAGGCCTCGACTCACGTTGTCAGTCAGCGACTCGGCGGAGGCTCAACATTGGAGTCAGACGGGCAAAAGTGAACGGGGCTATGCCATGTCAGGTTTAGTGCATGGAAGGGTACAAAGGGCGGGCCTCCTCGGCCGAGCAAAGGGGATTCTATTTTCAGAACCACGTGCACGGAGAATTTCGAGCGAATCGAGGGTGACCCTGGCAGTGGCAGGCGGGTTCAGGATAGGACGACGGGATAAACTAGAAGGCTAGAATGAGCGAAACAAATGGCAGATGACACTCATGGTCGACAAAGACGGGAGGGGAAGGGGGAGGGGGGGAATCTCGATGGAGACAGCCAGAGTCTGCCTCGCATTGTATAGAAAGAACGCCCTGGCGGCGGGCTCGGGGTGGGCGTGCTGAAAAAGCGAGCGTGGCCAACCACAGGCATGGGCCAAGGAACGAGATAATGATCTTCCGGAGAATTGGTTGATCCAGTCCCGGGTCAGAAACTGCGCCCCCACCCAGGCGGAAACTCCACCTCAGCCCTGCCTGAAAAACCTTTGGACGGGTCGGTCTATCAATCCGCATCTCCATATGTGGTTTTTCTTTGGGTGTATACCGGAGAATTCCAGCGTGTCATCACGAAGTGGTACCGACCTAGACAACGGAATCCCATTCCAATTGGACGGTAGGCGCAACGCCGAATATTTGGCCCTTATCTCCAATTCCCCCCCACGCAGCGAGCCGGATGCGATGAGTTGATTTGTTGGGTAGGAACGGAGTACCAAGGGGGAACTAAGTCCATGGGGAGGAGGAAGGGGGGGAGTCATCCACCGATGTAAGTCAGAAATAGCCTTTTCTTAGAAAGCCGATCGAGCCCGCCATTGGCAGCACCTGACATGACGGGCCGTGGCATTTTTTCGCGATACTCAGATTAATGCCCGGGGGAATACAGGCACTGTCCTGGCCCGGTAGCACGAGTATCAGGGGGGGGAGGTTTCAAGTTGGTTTTTTTGTCGGTCTCTCTGTTTCTCCGTTGCAGCGTAGCCTCGCATTGTGTGCGACAGACAGAAAGGGGGTTAGAGGGGCGGGGATCCAGGAGGGCTAGAGGTGAGGTTGAGGACCTAATGACGAAAGAAATGGATTTCGCGTTATTACTTTTTAGCGCCGCAGTGTGGGAGCTTTGTGACTCGCGGTGTGAGAATGGGTGAGTGCATTGCCTTGGGACGCATGAAACGAGAGAGACAGCCAGATAGAGCACCTGATTCGAAAACTCCACTAGTATTGACCGGCAACACACGGTGGTTGAAGTCGGAGGGGACACTTTCCTCGACCCAAATCCAAAGTGAGTGATCAGGTTTCGCTCCGACTGCGCCTCTCTTGGGAGGGTTTGGTGGCCGCCTCAAGAAAGTCCCGCCGTCCCGGATTAGGGTTTGTGGTACAAGAGGCCCCATTGGATGAAACACCGTGCTAGCGTGGAGCCCAAAAACCCTATCCGGACGCTCTCAGCACCTTAAACTGGACTTGAACCAATCACACGCTCTCCTCTCCACCCAAAACCCCTGCACCAAGACCCTAGCAGTCGATCGTTTGGGAGGAATTTCTATCTTAGCACCAGGAAGCCTGGACTTTCACTGCCCACTGGCACCTGGCGACGCAACGCCACCCGAGTGCCTTCTCGAAGTCTCGTTCGTCAGTCCACCACACCCCCCTGGTCCGACCAGGATCCCCGTCCGTTGGTTGGCTCCCGAGTTCCTGTCTCGCCAAATCCCAACGGTGTGGACCAGGGGGGCGCTGCAAAACACCGCATGGCAGAGAGAGAGAGAGAGAGAGAGAGATGGGCCTTGCCCAGCCCAAGGCAACCAAGGGGCCCCGAAGAGGCATGTGATTTTCTGAGAAGGACGAATAACACCCGAAAAGCGGCTTCTTGTCGACCCGTAACAAAAGTCCTTTCCAGGCCGTCAGCCCTACCGCAAAGGATCCACACCCAGAACAACACGAGGAGGGCTGGGGGCTCTCAGGGTCCCCTTGGCTCGATCTTAACTCGGCCTTGGGTGTGACTCGATTGTTCGTCCCCCGTCAGCCCCCAAATTTATCTCATCGCCGCCTAGGAACCCGTCTTGTCATCATCATCATCGCCATCATCGTCTAAGGTTCACCGACAATGAAGTAACCCATCTCCATCCGGTCCGAGGCTGTTCAAGCGCCATGGGCCCCTGGTGGATCGTGGCGTGGGAGTGGATTTTCCCAAGATCGAAGCTACTGCGACCTCGACCGCAGTCCATGCTCCTTCGCGGTAGACGTCGGAAAGATATATATCACGTTCGGATTCTCCAAAGCTTCCAAACATTCCCTCACTTCACTCCACAGATCACATTCATTCACCATCCACCACCATTGCTTTCCTTTGTTCGCAATTTTACTTTCCATCTTATCCAGCCTCCACGGTCCGCACAACTAGACGTTTTTAAGGTACTCACCTTTTTTCCTTGTCATTGTTTCGATTTCGATTCCATCTTCAAGCCAACCTCGCCCAAGACCACCACCAGAACCCACCACCAAAGAACAACAAGCCCATCTCTCCATCTATTTCCTTATTTCATTTGTCGAATCTCATCTCGTCTCTCTCCGTCTCTCTCCGTCTCTTATTTTTCCTTATCTCTTTCATTCCGCAACAATCCCATCTTTGCTGTTTGCATACCCATCGCCAGAAGCCCACCCCAGCACACAGCCACCCATCATTGATTTCATTTTCAATCTTCTCCCAACCATCATTCTCAAAATGGCCATTGGACGAGGCGGATACAACACTCCCGCGGGCACTGCTCCCCAGAAGGGCCGCGGCGGCTACAACAAACTTGCCCAAGGTCGTGGCGGATACAACCGAACTGCCGTCGTGCAAGGCCGCGGCGGCTACAACCGACAGCAGCAACAGCTTGCCCAAGGCCGTGGCGGATACAACTAAGCCTGGCCTCATCGACAATGCCCAAACGCAGACAAAACGGAACCGTCTTCCTATCGTCTTCCTGCCATTCCTTCGACACAACCTTTGCTTTTCTTTGTTTTTCTCATCATCATGGCCCTGGTAGCGGTCAGATGACACATTCCTTGAACCCGAATCCGGCTCTCGATGAGCCACTCCTTTCACTTTCCAACGCAAAATCTGGTTCCACCAAACGTCAATTTAGTCAGCATATCATCCTTTTACATCGATTGAAGCAATTCAACGGCATTTCCGGCGTTTGAACAAATTTCTGGGAACAATCCGTGCTCTGGACAGCACGGGGGGGCAATCACCGAACGCGCCAGGTCGCAACGTCATTCAGCATCCAGCATTCAGCATCCAGCATTCAGCATCCAGCGTTCAGCATTCAGCATTCAGCATTCAGCATTCAGCATTCAGCATTCAGCATTCAGCATTCAGCATTCAGCATTCAGCATTCAGCATTCAGCATTCAGCATTTCCAGGTGTTTTGGGAGGAGTACAGGATATGAAGGGTACAAGGACCGGACATTGGGGGAAGGGATGACCCCAGCACAGGGCATTTTGCGGGCATTTTCAAGGAGTTTTTGTTTTGCTTCTTTCTGGGATCAGGTTGGGGAAGCGAGCACGCAAAGATACAGGCAGGACCTGATGATATAAGGATCAACAGCACAGATCCAGAACAACATGTCCCGTACAAGCACCAGGTCGGGAACAGAAACCCCAGAATAACACACGCGACCACGAAGTCGCAATGCATTCGTTACCACAGAAACATTCTCTACAATCCTCCCAAGCCCCAATTGTGAAAAACGTGAAAGGGATTTTGAAAACTGGGCTGCAGGAAATTTGCACTCACTTTTCAAAAACCACCCCAAGCACATCTTCCACGCCCCCTCCGTCGCCTTTGCCCGTGATCTTGGCGAGGCAATCGGCCGCAAATCGAAGGTGCTCTGCTGCAGCGACAATGTCCACGGCATCTTGACTAGCTGCATCTGGGCTGACTGGATCGTCGTGCCCGTCGATATGGGGGCTTACCACGTCGGAGGGTGTTGGCGGTCGGGCATGGTCAAGGAAGTCGACGAGGTGATGTAAACATTCCCGTAGGTACGAGCTTTGACGATGCGTCACGGACAAGGAGGCTGCCCAGTAGGACTGCGCCTCGGTGAGAGTCATTGAGCCGTTCTCTTCGCTCGTTGACGCCGTGGTAAGTTCTGTGAATGTCTTGGTCAACTGGCTGAGGAAAGTCTGAATGCCACCGGGATCGGAAGAGTCAGGATTCGAGGCCATCGCGTCTCTGCAAGAGACCAAGCATATCATGTCCGCAGGAACCATTGGAAACAGTCGGCCAATCTTGTTGAGCAGGGTCTGCTCCACTTGTTTGCTTCCACCGTCCTCCTCAATGAGGTCGATCTTATTTATGGCAATGAGAATCATCTTCCCAGCTGAGTGGCATTCCCGGACAGCCTCAAGCACTTGTGCATTGATGGGAACGTCCAGGGTGCCATCGGTCTTCCGCTCGATGGACAACAGTGCCACAACAACATCAGAGAGCAATGCACGCTCTCGTGCGCGGCGGATCCCTTCTTGCTCGACATAGCCAATCTGGTCGTCAACTTCCCCAGAGGTCCCGGCACGCAGACCTGCCATGTCACCTAGTCTGCATAGCCAACCGTTCAGATCGACCGAAACATCGACGATGTCTCTCGTTGTTCCCTCCTGCGCACTGACAATGGCGGCTTCTCGACCAACGATGCGATTGAGCAAGGAGCTCTTTCCGGCGTTCGGTGCCCCAAGAAGTGCCACGCTAATCCCACTCCGCAGCAGTTCTCCCTTTGTGGCATTTTTTAGGTGCATTTCGATCTGTCTGTTCAACGCGCTGACCTGTGCAGAAACCGAGGCCATGAACTCAACAGGCGACTCGTCGAAATGCTGGTCCTCGGAGAAGTCGATCAGGGCCTCCAGTTCCCCGCGAGCATACAGCAACATTGTCCGCCACTCCTCGTACCTCTTTGCGAGCCCAGAATCGGCACCACTTATGGCGAGACGACGCTGTTGTTCCGTGTCGGCTGCGAGAGTCTCGCCCAACGCTTCGGCCTGAGTGAGATCCAGTCTTCCATTGTAGAATGCCCGCTTGGTGAACTCTCCCGGCTCAGCGTGTCGAATTCGGCTTCCCTGATCTTGACCCTTCAGCCCACATGCTGAAATCGCCTCCAGGACCGATCGGACAATGGCTGGGCCACCGTGGACATGCAGCTCCAGGATATCGTCGCCGGTCACTGTCTTGGGCGATGGGAAATAGAGGACAAGAGCGCCATTATCAAGGATTCGCGGACCTGAGGGGAGGATTTCGGTAGGAGTAGGATCGTGAAGTCGTCGTAGGGTTGCGACTCGAGGGTTTGGCAGCGGCCGGTCCGGGCACAGCCTGCGGTAAATGTCAAGACATGCTGGGCCGGAAATCCGAATCACTGCAATGGCAGCTCGCCCAGGTGCGGTGGATAGCGCATAGATTGTGTCAGAGACGGATTGGATGCGAGGGTCGACGGGCCATTTGCCCAGATTGCGGATCACCGAGGAGGACTCGGAGGACACATCTCGTCGGTGAAGCCCGTGGAAACCGCGAGAGCGAACAATGCTGGGTGGACATAGCCTACGGACAGCGGCTAGGCCGTACAGGTTCCGAGTCAAGGTGACACGGGTGCGACATATCATCCGAACGGTGTGTCGATGTGTAGATAGATGCAGATGGCGATGCAGAGAGGACGGAACTTGTTGCAGTCGGCGAAGAGAACGATTGGTCCAGGTGGAAATCATACCACGTGACTGCGCGCACTCTGCGTGATGATGCACGTGACTATGATGTGATGATACACGTGATAATGCACGTGACCAAGTTGCTGTTGGCTGTCTTCTTGGTATTTTCCACGCAGCACAAGCACACAGTAGCAACTCGCAACTGAAGATTTTGATCATGATGGTTTTATTACATACACACTTGACGACCAGGTCTTCCGAACCAGAGGAAATGCAAACTTGACAACACCAACACCGTGACACGCACAGTCTTTGAACAAATCTCGGACGGAACCTTGTGAAATACGACCAGTCGCCCTCCCTCCCTCACGATCCTGCGAATGCTCCTGCGAACGCTTTCCCTTGCTAAAAGTCTTGTGAGTTGTGGTTGTGGCTGATTCGTTCTCGTCGATGCTGGATCGGAAGGTTACGGCCTTGGACATTATGGTACAGGCACGACGCAGCGCTTGTTCGTCAAGCACTAGTTCCTGTGAGACATTAGCATTCGCAAGGGTGGACAGTTGGTCAACGTACAAGAGGCCTATAGTCAAGTCACCGTGGATCTTGGCCTTTAGTTGGACTTCAATGTCGAGGTTCAGGTCCAGGCGCAATCTCAATTGCTCATTGGTCCCCGCGTCATCCTTGCCTTCTTCGCCTTCGCCTTCACCTTTGCCCTTGCCCTTGCCCTTACTCTTCAGCAGGCCGCCAATGGCTTCGTGAGGTTTGCTCAAGGCGCTGCCGGCAGTGTCGTTGACAAGGTCTCCGGCACCGTCCACGACACCGTTGACAGTCTCGCCGACCTCGTCGACAGAATCGAGAGGGCCGCCTCCGCCACCGCCGAGGAGGCCACCGTCTTTTTCTTGCGTCTGGGCTTGGGATTGTGCTTGGGCCTTTCCTCGGTTGCGGTTGCGGGACCTTTTGGCACCCTTCTGCGAGACATCGCTCCGGTATGCACTGTCGGTGTCGCTGGGTGGCTGACTGGAGCCTCGACCGCGACCGCGGCTCGCCTGTCGCGACTTGGACCGGGACTGTTGTTCCATTTTAGAAGGAGCGGGCGCTGGAGATGGAGTTGCAGGTTCTTCGTGTTCGGCTTCAGGTTCGGGTTCACCGTCGGCGTCTTCTTTCTGGGGGGTGCCGTTGGATTGAGCTTTCTGGCCCAGCTTCTTGGGCTTGCGCTTCTCTTCGGACTTTTTCGCGGATGCAGAAGCTCCTACGTTTGCAGCGCCTGAGGCAGATCCAGCAGCGTCAAGGTTGCCGCCGACTTGGGATTCTTTAGTGGTTTTGGTCTCCTGTTCGGACATGGTGGGAATGGCGACGAAAGATGATGGAGGAGGGTGAGGAGGAATAGTATGCAAACGGAGAAGAAAAGCGACGTAAGAGAACCAGGTTCTATCATCCGGCAAAGAGGAGGAAACTAGGCACAATGCCGGGAATTGCAGAGGCAGCCCACATCGACGTCAGGATTCGCGAAGAGGAGGGAAGGGCAGGATGGTGTTTGTGTGATTTCGCACACCATGACGTCGTCCGCTGCTGCTCCTGAGAGGCATCTGAATCCGAAGTTGCAGATCAGGGTCGATGTGCATGGTGTGCATGGCTGACGGAGGGGTTGGTGGCAAGCAGGAGAGTCTCATCCGACGCGGTGGCTGTTCTGGGAGGGGGTAAGACAGGGATACAGGCAGGATCTGGGATGACGCTTGACGAAATCATGGAGCGATGAGACCAAACAGACTCGGTTGGCGGCGGGAGGGCGCCGCGAGGTAGCAGAGAGCTAGCCTAGGGCGTGCCTAGAGCATGCCTAGAGGTCCCCACCCGGACGTTGAAGCCGGCCTCTGTACGGAGTCCTCTGCACGAAGTACCTCAGTGACCTGCCAGGCTGCCACCTCTCTGGGTAGTAGACTTCAGCAGCCGGTGGTTAAAACTGGGAAACTGGGATGGTCACGGGCGGTGAACTTAGGCATTGACGCATTTGGCGGAGGCCCGAGGGCGGCCCCCCAGATTCGGCCTCGGCACCCCCCTGTCGCCTTCCCAGCCCAATGGCACCCGGCTGGCTGCAGATTGCTTGTCCAGACTCCAGACCTTTGACAAGTAGGTACACAAGTAGGTACACAAGTAGGTACCCGGCGAGGGTGTCTGGGGTGCAACCACGGTGATGGATCCACCGCGAGTACCTCTACCACTCTCTACCACTAACTTAGTACTTAGTCCTATTACTGAAGACTATTCTGAGGACTATTCTGATGACTACTGAGTACCAGTATTACCAACAACAGCCTCCTCCGTCATCATCGCCATCGTCAACCAGGGCTCCATCACCGATCTGGCTGGTCTGGCTGCGTGTCCCTCGACTACTACTGGGTAGGTGACGCCACGCCTTCACCACACCTCCACCATGCCGCAGCCACCACGACCAACCCCCCAATCACGTTATACCACAGCTCGTAACAAATCTGGGGCATCGCCAGTTGTCCGCTGTCCGGTGCAGCTAGCCAGGCCAAAAGCGTACATGTCGATCTGTCGATGGACCAGGATGATTCCAACTTCCTGCATGTCCGTGCCTCTCACCCACACCCAGGCCACGTTGCGGCCGACAATCTTGCTCCCTTGCTGGGCCCCCGCCCTCGGTAAGCGCGGGCGATCTGACGTTGAATGCCGTGGCTTCTCTAAGCACAAGTCTGAAAGTGCCATGGCAATCTTCACAATGCCAGTGGAGTAGGCGAGTCTCTCCCAGTCTGCCGACATCCTGGTCACGATGATGTCGTTGTTGGGTCCGTTTCGTCTGTTGCCCTCATAGTAAGTCCCCCTTCCACCACGCACCACCACCTTCACCCACACCGACCAAGGAGACTCTTGATTCCACCTCCTGCTCCTACTCCTGCTACTGCTCCTGCACCATTTCCTCTTTTTGCTCATCACTCTTCCCTTTGACTTCTGCTTCATCTCCCCCCAGCTCCAGCAGCAGCACCCATACCTATATTTAATCCCATGCTCCGATCCCTCAACTAGCCGATCTGAAGCAGAAAAGCATCCGTCCCCACAGCCCTCAAAAGACCATCATGTCAGAACCGCAGCAAACGCCCACGCCGGCCAAGACGCCCGGCAGCGGACAGAAGAAAGGCGGCCGGCCAGCCGTGGAGCGCAGCAACTCGGACGTGTCGAACGACGACGACCCCGGCTACGACTCGCGCTCACGGTCACAGTCGCGCCGCCGCCGCCGACAGAACCAGCGTCAGAGGCAAGGCGCCGCCGCCGCGGCCCAGAGCAAAACCCAAAACGGCGATGCATCGGCGCAGTCGATGGCGTCCATTGACGAGGGCGACGAGCCGCAGCAACAAACGGCGCGCCAAACCTCCCAACACCCATCCCAGCAACAGCAGCAGACCCAGTGGCTGCAGAACCCGGATCCGCGGGACATCACCGAGGCCCAGCCCTTCGAGAGGATAAAGCCGCCGTCCCAATCCATGGACGGGCCCGTGTCGTACGCCCGCATGCTCCGCGGCGAGATCCCCTGGCGCGGCGCCCCGCCGACGCAGCCGCTCGACACGGCCAAACCCAACGACTCCAAGGACAGCAGCGGCAAGGATCCCATGGACCAGGACGGCCTGAAGCTGCGCATCGAGCTGAACCTCGACATCGAGATCGAGCTCAAGGCCAGCATCCACGGCGACTTGACCCTGGCTCTATTGTAAGCATCTTGACCCTCCTTTTTCCAAAACCATACTTGAGACACCCGGGCTTACGCTAACCGTAGAAACTGATCGTCAGGGCTTGATTTGGGACTGCCGAAACTCAAGTTGCCCAAAATCCTCCCCAAACTCCCCAAGGTACCCAAGGTCCCCCAGCCGGGAGAGTTGTTGTGACCAGAAGATGAGAGCGAGAGACAACTGGAGAAAAGACTTGGTATCACGGGAAAATCCCGGGATTGGGTTCATGTCGGAATGGAATCGGCATAATTGGACTTTCATACACTTGAGTACCATGATCCCCAAAAATTGCTGGTTGGATATGGCAGACTAGTATGAACAGGTGCGCCCGAGAGAAGCATTGCGGATAGGAAATGATGGCGCATGGGACATGGGTGTGTGTGGGTGTGTGCTTGTAACTTCAACATGAGTCAAATGTATCAAATCCTAGAAACTATGCGCCGTCGTCATCATAACCAAGCCCTGGCCAGCGGGGGTCTCCCGTACCTCCCATCCCACGTTCCGTCAGTGAAATTCGGCACTGTTCCCCTTGCCCTTCCAAAACTGAACGGGGCTCCGGGTCCGGGGAGTGGTGGGACTCCGGGGCTCGTCGTCCTGGATGGCACTGTCGTCGGCGCCGAACTGGCCTCTAGCGCGCTGGACCACGCGTTCGATGCCGTCCAGGCCCTTCTTCAGCACCTCCAACTTGGGCCCGTAACTCAGGCGCACAAAGTGGTGGCAGGGACTGTCGAACAAATCACGGCGCTTGGCCGGGTTCAGGTCGAAGAAAATGCCCGGCACGACGATGGTCTTCTCCTGCAGCAGGGCGTCGAAGAACGACAGGCCGTTGGAGATGTCGAGCGGGCTGTTCTTGGGCAGCGGCGGGTCGAGCGTCGTCAGGTCCAGCCAGATGTAGAACGTGCTGTCCGGGATCGACTGGTCGCCCTGGGTGAAGCCGATTTCCGACAGCCTCTTGAGCACGTAGTCGCGCTTCTCCATGAAGTGGCTCTGCAACGCCTTCATCTCCTCCTTGACTTTCGGCGGGTCGAGCATCTGTACCGCGGCCTCCTGGAAAGGCACGTTGGTGCCGCCGTCCAGGTAGCTGCCGCACGAGCCCAGAGCGGTGATGAATTCCTTGGGCCCGACGATCCACGCCACGCGCCAGCCAGGCAGGCGGAATCGCTTGGTCAACCCATCGATCAGGATCACGTCGTCACGGTCGACATCGATGATATTGGACGCTGCCGAAATGGTGCTGCCGTCACAGTTGCTGCTGTAGTTGTAGCCGGCGTAGAACTCGTCGAAAATCAGTGTCGCGCGGTCCCGGCAGATGTCCTGGATCAGGGCCAGCTCTTCGGGGTGCAGTGCGTGGCCGGTCGGGTTGCGAGGGTTCGAAGTCAAGATGACCGAGGTCCCCCGAGCCAGTTCTTCGGCAATCTTGTCGGCGTGGATGTGGTAGCCGTCGGCGGCGGACAGTGGACTTGGGATGGCAACGAAGTTGCGAAACAAGCTCAACATCTGCACGATCACGCACCGTCAGCACACGTGGCCGACCAGAGAGCATCAGAAGAGGTGCTTTACCTCGTTGTAGGCCGTGTAGTCCGGAATGAAGAATCCCAGGTAGGCATTGCCCAAGACTGCGGCGATTCGGATCAATCCTGCTCGTCCGCCGGGCACAATGCACACATTCTCCCATGAGTATTGGCTCTCCTTGCCCGCGCGGTAGTTTTCATTGTACAGCTTCGCCACCGCCGCTCGGAGAGGCTTGATGCCAGCCGTGGGCCCGTATTCTCGTCCGTTCAGGGTCAGAGGGATCGAGTCGGGGCGAGAGAAGCAGCCTTCAATGTCGTCACCCACTTCGGGGGCACCCTGACCTAGATTGGCCCATTTGGCGGGCTCGTCGAGGAAGCCAAACTTGGCAGCCTGTTCGGTGCACCTGGCGATGGTTCAGAGGCTGCGTCGTGGGATACGGAAGGCGAGAGAGAGAGAGAGAGAGAGAGAGACATACCAGATGACGCCAGTGCTGGCTCTGCTTGTGTCGAGGCCAGCATGATGAGCCTTGTGAGCGGGGTGAGCTCTGAGGGTCTGGTGAGGGCTGGAACTGCGCTCGTCTTCGGGGTGCAGGGAGAATCGACGGCCGTCCGCACTGCTATGCAAGACGGATCTCAGGCTTGAGACTCGCCTATGACCGGAGGTGGTCATCGTTCAGGAGAGGGCGCGGCGGTGGTGCCACTGTTGATCAGTTAGTGGAAATCGAAGCTTGGCTGTGGCGGGAGAAGCAGGGGAGAGTCAGGACTCCGTACCTATAGGGAGGGATGGTGGAGGGGCACGAGGGGCACCTAAGGCGAGGGACCTCTAGGGAGGCGAGTACCTATAGGAGCGTCCGAGTAAGCTTAAGCCTTAAGCGTGGCGGCAGCGGTAAGTACAATACTTACTGGGTAGTAGGAGAGGGTAGAAAGACTGGGCAGCGACCGACAGGAGACCGACACCGACAAAACAGCTGGATCGGCTTCAGTTATATGCGACTATTTCACACACTTTTCTTCTGCCAGTCGAGTGGAATGTCCGTAGGCAAATGGCACGAATGGTCACCTCACACGGCCTCAGGTTGAGCAACAAAGCTCACCACAGTCCCGGTTTGCAGCACAGTAACCTGACGCGGCCCAATGAAACGCCCCCCACGGGCAACTCCCACGCTGCTTCGGGTCAAGACTGGAGAGTCACGACGCTGAGTGACCGCCTCCAAGCCGGAGGAGCGAATCCCTTTGTAGGGCTGCGAGACGTGCTGCGAGACGTGCTGCCCTGCCCGGTCATCCTCACTCATCAAACCAACTCTATTATTGAGGCCTATCGCCGTCACAGGGCGCTGGCCGCTGGCCGCTGGCCGCTGGCCGCTGGCGCCGTGATTTTCTCCGACGTCCACCCCGGGGTCCATGACTGGATGCATAAATGGACAGTCATATTATCTCCCTTGGTCAACTTGGAAGTTTTCTCGAGGATTCACTCAAGATGGGCTCCTTGCCAGTCACCAGCGGCGCCACGACAAGCGCTCTTGAGGCGGCCCTTGAACAGGCTCAACATGACTACACACAGAAGCACCTGGTCTCCCGCGACACGCACCAGGAAGCCTGCAAATACATGCCCGGCGGCAACACACGCACAGTGCTGCACACAACACCGTTCCCTCTGACGGTCGACTCGGGCGCTGGCTGCCATCTCACCACGGTGGACGGAAACACCTATGTCGATTTCCTGGGCGAGTACACCGCCGGCATCTACGGTCACAGCCACCCTGTCATCAAGGAGGCCATCCAAGAGGCCCTGGAAGGGGGGTGGAACTATGGCTGCCACAACAAGATGGAAGCCCGCTTTGCCCAGGTGGTGTGCGAGCGGTTCCCGGCCGTGGAACTCGTGCGGTTCGTCAACTCGGGCACCGAGGCGAATATGATGGCCATTGCCACCGCCATCGCTTTCACCGGAAGCGGAAAGTTCTCATCTTCAACAAAGGTGGGTTGCTGTGAAGTCTCTCTCTCTTTCCCCCTCTTTCTTCTTCTTCTCTCTTCTATCAAAAGGCGCGGGCATAGAACCACGATGCATTAAAGTATGGGACCACAGGCTACCACGGCTCGACGATATCCGGACGAACAGCAACGTCAACCACCAAACCGTCCATCAACCTACCCCACGACTTCGTCATCGGCACGTACAATGATGTCGCCGGCACCGAAGCACTGATCGAGTCTCTAGACGCGAAAGAAACCTTGGCGGCGATCCTCGTGGAGCCCATGCTCGGCAGCGGCGGGTGCTACGAGGGAAGTGTAGAATTTCTAAGCACGCTGCGGCGACTGGCGACCTCGTCGCACGCGCTGCTGATTTTCGACGAGGTAATGACGAGCCGCCTCGACTACCACGGCCTGGGCAGCCAGAGCAGCGTCACGGCGGACCTGACGACACTGGGCAAATGGATCGGCGGCGGCATGTCGTTCGGCGCCTTCGGCGGCAAGAGCGACATCATGGCCCTGTATGACCCGCGCGCCGGAAAGCTCGAGCACCCGGGCACCTTCAACAACAACGTCTTCACCATGACGGCCAGGCTGGCCGGGTGCAAGTTGCTGACGCGTGAGAGGATCGATGCCTTGAACGACGTCGGCACCGACATGCGCCGCCGCATCGAGACCGTCTTGTCCCAGCGTGGCATTGCCGTCTTCTTCGACGAGGGTCATGGTGCCAACGCCGGCGGCGGCGGCCGTCCTGCTATTATCCCCTGCAGTCCCGTGATCGACGACCAGCATGATCCCACGCATCCTGCCCGTCCGCCCAAGATGTTCATCAAGGGCCGTGGTAGTCTCATGGCCATCCACTTCGCCGGCCCGGACCGGCATCTTCTGCAGCCCCTGTTCTTCCACCACATGTTGGCCACTGGCATTTACATGGCCCAGAGAGGTTTCATTGCCTTGAACATCATGCTCACGACCGAACATGTGCATCTGTTCGTTACTGCTCTCGATGCTTTCTGTGCCCGCTGGGAGGCCGTCTTGAAGTGGTGATACCGTGGTTACACCACCGGAATATCGACGCTCGCCTCCCTCCTTTTCCACGTGACCCTGCGCCGCTTTTACTCAGGCTGGCTCAGTCGTGGCTCAACCCCGATCGGCTCTGGCCCTGCTTACTCTAATTAGCCTCCTAACCGCTGCCCGGTGAAGGAGCTCATGCGCATTCTACTGAAAATGGTCAACTTTTAACGGGGGCCCAAGATAAAGCTAGAGGCTCCAAATGCAGAACTACTCTATGTTTAAGAATAGAGTAACTTATAAACTATATACAATAAACAATACGAGTGTTCCGCAGATGATACCTGTTACTCAACATCCTGTGAGCAGATCCTCTGCTGAAATGCTTATATCCAGCTGCTAGCGGGTAATTCCTGTCGCGGGGTAGGAGCCTCGAGCTCTGTTCGATGGACCGCGATCTCCTGGCCCTCAGTCTCGTAGACCTTGACAGGCAGATTCCCGCAGATCTGATACTTGATGGCCCCATGCTGACTTTCGGGATCGAGCTTCTTTTGCGTGGCTGCGTGGGACCACGGATGACGGACTTGACGCGCTGATTGGCCTTGAGCACGATCCCGGCAGATATATCCCTAAAGGCTAAAGTCAGCAAGATTCCGTAGCCCCCGGTGTCTCAATATGAAGGTCTGTAGGACTGCAGCAAACATTGACTCACAGAAATCAGATTCAAAGCGGCCATTGTGAGCATCAGAATCCCACTAGCGAAAATAAGGTGCCAGAACGTAAGGCCCAGCATGCTCGGGCTTTTCGACGGGCTATTGAGTTCACCCAGGATGCTGAACCCCAAGCAAGTCATGGCACAGCTGAGCATGCTGAATCCATGTCTGTTGCCAAAGCAAGCCCACTCACGCGTAAAATAGGCAGCGAATGTCGGAGTCTAAGTAGCAATGAGGAATAACGCGACCAAGGCTCGAATGATTTGGGTGGCGGCTTCGAAGAAAAAGAATTTGCTAGCGATGTAGGTCTTGGTGATGGCAACGATGGACGCGGTGACCACGGTGACGAAGGTGGCGATGTTGAGGATGCGTATTATGTTGAGCCAGACGTAGCTGGCCCGAGCGATCTTTGCGCGTAGCTCGTCTTGGAAGATTATCAAGGTCATTGATGACATCTTTGGTAGGTGCTGAAATATTACTGCGGTGAGGGACACGATTGTTCTCGGCCTGTTAGTGAAGCAGACTGGTGTAGATGAATATGCGGGGATATAACTTATGAGATGAGGATCCCAGGTTGCTGGCCGGAGACAGGCTATCAGTACCAAAAAAAAAGAACATCTGAGACCTTGACGACCCTGACCTAGCAAAGTGTAGCGTTTATCGATGCTGTTTGTGCTTGAAGATGTTTGCGCCGAAGGGGCATCCGTGCCAACTGCAACCAGTCACTCTGCGAGTGTGCGAGAAATGGGAGTCACAAAATGTCGAAGACTCCTTTGCTGCATCACAACGAACACGGAGGGCGCTTAGTCCCCGGCCTGCTTCAGGCCTGGCACGCAAAACTCACTCAAGATCGAGGGCGCCGCAAAGCGCCATTGTCGATCACTTCTGGCGTAATAGGTTGCTTAAAGTTGTCTCGGCGCTATTGCGTACCATGGTTTGGCCTTTCACCAGCACAGCTCGCTGGTGGGTTGACGGATGATATGCGCGGGAGAATAAGGCGGCACCCAATGGCGGTTACGCGTGCGGGCTGCCCTCATCCTAACTCAATTGCCCTATCGAGTTCCGGGTAGGCTTGGCCGCAAGGTGAATTAGTAATTATAGACGGATACCTAGTAGTATAATAGGACCCCGGGTCAAGATATGGGCACTCCTTATTTACTACTACTTACTTGGGCCGAATAACACCATGATCAGTCAAGATGCAAGACTTGCGCAGGACGCCTTAGATTAAAGCAGCGAGGCAAGTACGGGGCATGCCCGGGCCTTGATGGGAATATTCTCCGTGGTAATCATCAATACATTAGACCCATTCACCTGAACAACACCTCACTTGTCATGTGTGTCGGTCCACGACAACAACAATGCGTGAATCCTAAACGACGATAGATACACATGATCAACTAGATTTCTTTTTATCTTCAAATCACCTAACCTAGACGATCCACCACCAGACAGCCATCTTGATGTCTTTGCATTATGTATCTTTGTATCTTTGTTTATTCTCAATCCAGCATTACTAAATCCACAACCTCCTTAACCAAGATGCTCTCGTTGCAAGATGCTCTCGTTGTGGTAGTGTATGCTCCGTCGTCAAGCAGTCTCGGTTTGATCTACCCATTATTATCCTGACCCTACGGAGTACTCTAGGCCGTTCTCTACTAGAGTTCGTGACCCGACGTTACACACTCAGTTGAACAGTCAGTCTACGTCCGTCCCCTGCACTCATAACCGCTCCACAACCCGTCGCCGTTTCACCCCAGTCCGCGTTTGAAGACTTTTGACGAACAAAAAGAACGAACGAACGGAAAAACGCTGTGCTGTGCGTACGGCACCCATGAAACCGCAGGAAAGATGACTTTATTTCGTTTTTGGTGACCGTGTTTCCGGACTGTAGATATTTGTACATGTAGGAGAGGAAGACAATCTTCCGGAACGTTCTGGATTTTGTCGACACACACGATACATTCATTGAGCGACATCACCTTTTCAAGCTTGAATCATCTTCGCTTTGTGTCAACTCGACTCGACTCGACTGCAACCCAGCCCAGACTATCTGTGACTCTCAAGGATCAGAACACCCGCAAGTCGAAGCCTCAGTCTCAGCCAAAGCCCAAGCCCAAGCCCAAGCCCGATACTAATACCAATACCAATACTAATACCGGCTACGACATTCACTCCATCAACTCCATCAATTCCATCACCGGAACCTACCCCAACAACCCTCACACCACATCATGGGCAAATCAGACACGGGCAGAACCACCTTCGAACTCCTCACCGGCCTCCTCAACGTCTTGGTCTGGCTCTTCGCCGCCGTCGTCCTTTACAGCCGGTTCCATGAGAAATGGCGCCTCGCTGCGCAGGCCCGAGCACAGCGCGAGTATCTTGCCCGGCGCCGACTTGCCCAGAGAAGGCTATCGGTCATCGATGAAGAGAGCGACCCCGTCGCTTGGCCAGAGAGTCGGAGGAGTAGAGAGAACACACTGCTGGCGGAACAGCCTGAATCGAATCATGCCAAGACCGTCGATCGTCAAGTTGGGAGAGGGGAGATTCGGCTTGCAAGTGATTTGAGCTGGATGGGGATATGGGAGGCTCCAATTGCCGGTTGATAATGGTGGTTGATTGGGACCGTGCAGGATCGAAATGCTGCCGGTGGAATACGCACCAGAGGCTGGAGGCTGGCGGCTGGCGGTGTCGAGGATCTTACAATGCGTGCAGGAGGTAATGTCGAGAGCTGGGGCTGGACAGCTTGGATTGTCTTATTCGTCTTGAGGTGGTTGCTGGGCTTGCAGGACTCGCCACGGATAGCTGGGTGAATGGAGAGGGGGTGTCGTCGCTGGCAACCTTTGCCAGATTTCAAGAAGCTCTTCCAGCTGCTCTCTGTCGGACGCTGGCTGGAGGGTTTCCGGGTTGTGCTGAGATTGGAGAGGGGTGAGATGATGGTAGATGTCCACCGACTCGACCCAGCGATGATACATGGAGAAATCGTGGCGGACGGTCATCAGACAAGGCCGTGTTCCGTAGGCCTGAGCTGACCTGAGCTGACCTAACCAGAGGAGATCGAGGCGTTTTCAATAAAACCCTCCTGGGTCATTCATCACCGCCACCAATACGCACTCTTCTTCTCCCCGGCCTTCTTCAAGGCTTCGGCCTCGATTCTTTTCTTCTCCAGCTCCACGAGTTCCTTCTCCTCTTGTCTCTTTGTCATTTGAATGACCTCTTCTCTCCTCTTCTCCACGGCGATGGCATCATCTTCTCTTTTCCGCCGCCGCCCCATGAGTCCAGCAAACCACTCTTCTCTCGCTGCGTCTTGTTCGGCCCGCGTGGCATACTGGATCATGCAGCCGTTCATGGCGAGCTGTTGCGCTTTGCATGTCCATGCTAGGGTGATCGTGCGGCCACGGGCGCAATCGGCGAAGTCTAGAGCAGGATGGTTAGCGCGACCGTGTCTAGAATTGGGATTGAAATAGAGAGAAAGAAATCGGTGCAGAGTTTGGGGCCTGGGCCCGTGAAAGGAGAGAAAGCGTGCGGACCTTTGATCTCGGCGGCACATTTGTCCCGCACGCGTTTGTGATATACAGCTCGGATTTCTGCCTCCTGGGAAGCAGACAGTGGGAGTGGGTTGCGGAGGTTTTGTGGTGGTCTGGTCGTGGGAGGTGGTGTGTTGGCCATGACTGAAGATGAAGCCATCTCCATCGCAGGGTGACGGAGTGTTGGAGGCGGTGAATCTGGTTATAGCTCTATGCAGAGATGTTACAGCAGTAGCATGACTTGTGGTTTATAGCAACGATCGACGCGGAGGGTAGAGGGTGTAGTGTGGGAGCGTCGTGAAATGTCCTAGGAAGTTAGGAAGTGTGAGAGCGAGCAGTTGATTCGAAGGGAAGCTCCCGCAGTCGGAGAGAAGTTAGTGGTCAACGCATGATCCAGTCGTTCTGCTGTGGAGAAGCACCGCAGCGCAGCCTGCGGAATTTGCTCAGCCAACTGCGGACCATCCTGGCTTTCCCAATAAAGATTTCTCGAAGACATCCGCACCGGATTTTCCATTCCTGCAAAGAGCCAGAGCCAGAGCCAGAGCCATTTCTTGTCTTTATCCTGCCTCGTTCGACCCCTTGTCCTCCTCCCCGTCCTCCCCCCCGACAAAATGTCCTCCCTCCGCAATGCCGTCTCGCGTCGGCCGCACAAAGAGCGCTCGCAACCCAAATCCCGCGAGAAATGGGGCCTGCTGGAGAAACACAAGGATTACTCGCTCCGGGCACAGGACTACAATGTGAAAAAGAAGAAACTGTCCCAACTAGCCCAGAAGGCCCAGGAGCGCAACCCGGATGAGTTTGCGTTTGGGATGCTCAGCCAGGGCCGGGCGGGCCTGGGCAAACACCACCAAAAGCAAAAGGCCAACGGGGAGACGACGGTTGGGGGCAGTCTGAGCCACGATGCGGTCCAGCTGTTGAAGAGTCAGGATGCCGGGTACTTGAAGACCGTGGCCGCGAGGGGGAGAAAGGAGATTGAGAGGCTGCGCGAGGAAGTCGGCCTGGATCGCACCACCCTCGGTGGAGGGACCGGGGGGAAGAAGAAGGTGTTCGCTGATGACGAGGAAGTTGCACTCATTGTTCGAGGGAGTAAGCGGACGGCCGACGGTGAGGTCTTAGTCGGCAACTCTCTGAAACCTACGAATGCTCGGCCCGAAGCCCTCGAGGATGCCGTCGCGCGCCACCCACAAGCAGACGTCGAAGATTCCGAGGAGGTCGTGGATATCGCGCCGCCGAAACGAAAATCCAAAAAGGCCCTCGCGTCCGAAAAAGATGCAGTTACGCGGTTACGCGCAGAGAGAAAGAAGAGAATGCGCCTGCAGGAGATGAGAGTGGCCAAGTTGGATGCATTGAAGAAACGACAACGCGAGATCCTGGCTGCGGCGGATCAACTCGACCTGCAACGCGCGAAGATGGCAAGAACAGTGGGCGGAGTCAATAAGAACGGCATCAAGTTCAAGATTCGGGAGAGGAAGAAGTAGGGAATGCACGATTTAACGCCGGTATGAACATGTCAATTGGAAGCACACCAAAAATGGAACGAAAGCGTGGGAGATCTCTGTCACCCTGTTTGAGGGATCCTTGGACTTGGTTTTGATCGGATGGATCCTTGAAGAGCCTGCCATTGGACTTGGGGAGTACCAACTCTAGCTGAGGTCTATCTATCTCTGATGACAGCTCGATAAAGAGTCCGGATCAAACACCAGAGCTGGCAGCCTGGAGTGAAACCTTGGTAAAATCAGGCTCTTTCCCAAGAAGCCAGCCCAGCCCAGCAACCTGTTCCTTTCGGAATTGCTCGCTGCTTTTCAGAAACGGGAAGAACGCCCAATGACCGTGTGGCAGGCCAGGGTAGACATCCACTTTGGTTTTAACCCCATATTCCGTGTTCAGAACACGCTCATAAATCAAGCCCTCGTCTCTCAAGGGATCCAATCCGTCGATTTGGAAGTAAGCGGGTGGCACATCCTTGTGGCCCTTCGGATGGTTGAAGGCAGCATAATATACCCCGTCATCGTCGTCAGGCTCGTAGCCGTTCATGAACATGTCAATTGCCGCGACGGGAAGGATAGGGACGTCATTATTCTGCTCGTACGAGAGAGCGTACGGCTTATACTTCTCAGGGACTTTCGACTGAGGAAGAATTGCCGGAATCGCCAGATATTGACCAGTTAAAGGGGGCGACAGCTTTTCGTCCCGGGCCAAATGCGCCAGAACAGCAGTGAGGTTGGCACCTGCCGATGTTCCACCGATAACAAAGCCAACTGACGGATCAGCGCCCCAGGACTTTGCGTTGGCAGCTGCCCACTTCAACGCATCCCAGGCGTCTTTTGGGGCGGTGGGGAATTTGAACTCGGGCGCCAGCCTGTAGGCGGCAGAGATACAGACGGCGCCGAAGGCCTGGACAAAGTTCCGGCACGTCTGCTCTTCGCTTTCGGGCTCTCCTATGCAAAAGCCACCACCGTGGTACATGACGATCAGAGGGCTACCCCCCTTGGGTGGGTTGACGGGTTGGTACAACTTCGCGCGCACTTTGCTGCCGTCGGAAGTTGGATACTGGAGCTCCGATTGCTTGATCTCTGGTGGAGGTTGGCCTAGGGCGGCCATGTTCGCCTCATTGCGTTTTGCTACGAGCGCTTTGAAGTCATTGAGGTTGCTGTAGTCAGGTCGGGGCAGATTGGCACTGTCCAGGAACTGGGGTAGTCCTTGTTAGTAAGCAGTACCCGAGAGAGACATTTCGTGTACCGACCGCTTTGAGCTCGAGGTCTATCTGACCCAGAGAGAGAAGGTAATCCTTGTCGAGGAGCGCCATTGTATGGTACTTGTTGTTTCAGAAATTTGGGGGGGCGGGGTACAGATTCTTGTGAAAAAGGGTACAACGAAAGGGGGGAATGAGACGCCCACCTTTTATGTACATTTCGGGTTATGAGCGTTCAGTATTAGAACAGCCAGCTGGCTTATTATCGGCACAGCGAGCTGGCTTATTGTCTGTACTTACGGTACCCGGTACTTCAAGTAACCGAGAGGCCTCTGGGACAGTTACGTGCGAATCGATGGGCCGGTAGCCAGTTCGGAGTAGTAGCCTCGGCTTTGGAGTTTGGAGTTGGAGCTTGGAAGTATTTAACTTTAACGGCAAGGAGGGAGTGTCGCTACCCAGGAATTCTCTCCGGCCGGCGCCCCATCATTCTGTCTTTGATTTTGTGCAGGTGAGATGTTGCAGCAATTCACTGTGATCTGAATGGATTGTCCGCTGTGCGCTGTGCACACGTGCGCATGCATGGATGACAGGTTGCGAAAGGCTCTGCGGCAGCCTTTGGTAGGGCATCCAATGAGCCAGGGGGGCTGTAAGTACCTAGCAGGCCTTTCCATGAAAGCTTTTTGCTCCGACGGGAAACCTGAATCTGGTGAGCACTGCTGCAATGTTGTTTGCTGCTGGTGGAGGCCATATTGGTATCCGTCTGGGCCTTGGATTGAGCTCTCCTCCTCAGCACCCGTGATCATCACTCCTTCCGGAGTATGATGACCATGACGAGGTCCTTGCAGGGTCAACGTGGATGGTCGAGGCGTCGGGTTTGGTCAGCCATTCGAACCCGATCGGCGATGTGACATGTCTAAACTTCTTTTGGCACGATGAAACATGAACCGGTTCTTCTGGAACACATTGAAGTGCCCAACAGGCTAGACAGGCCATCCTACCTCCGTTTTCACACTGGCCGGTGTTTCTCACCAGCTGTCCAGCTATTGAATCATGTGCAATTTTGGTGATAGCTCCAGAACCCAGACGATTGCAGACAGGTGATTTGTAAGGGCCGCGAGACTGGAGACTGCGGCTAAAGGTCAACTTACTTGTTGGTAGCGCGTGTGGGTCGAAGGGCATCTGGCTCCTCGCTGGTTGGAATGCAACAGGTACTCCGTAGAATGGGACCACTCGCTAGGTACCGGTAGCAGAGGCTTCAGGCTCGGGGAAGATGGGATGGGCCTTTGATCCTCTTTTAACGGGGAAGCACGGTTGTTTCCTTTCAGATGTTTGCTCCAGCCTCCAGCCCTCAATCCTGGGCAGGCCGAGCTGCAAGGACGTATCCCGATAGGCTCTGGGTATTTTCCCACTCTTTTGGTAACGACCGGCGTGGTCCTGCGACGAGATCGCGGCGGCGCCATCCCGCGGGGCGCGGATGGAAGAGGAGCAAAGAGGAGGATGCTTCTGGAGCGGTTCCGTCGCTTTCTAAACCAGGCTTGGCTGAAGGATGGAACTTGAAGTGGAGGGAGTCAAGATGCAGCGCCAATAAGCAGCGCCGCCGCAGGAAGGGGAGGCGGTGGTGGGCGGTTTAGGAGAGAAAAGCATCGTCATCCTGGGAGGTGTTGAAGAGATCGGAGCAAAGCACACCACCTGCAGTTAGGCGGTTTCCAGGCGTTAGGCTGCACCTAACTTGAAGAATTACGCAGGCACATGCAGGTCGAGGGGCTGCAGCACGCCTGGCACCTCCCTGCACTTGCTGCACTTGCTGCACCTCGCGCACCTAACCAAGACCCCCTCGGCCCCTGCAAATTGAATGGCACACCACCACATGTAAACTTCCGCAGGCAGTGCGTGCAGCACACCGGCTCTGCGCTCCGTCTGTATCTTTTCCACTTTCTTGTTCCTCAGACTCTCATTCTCCCATCCCTCGCAAATGAAAAGGCCAACACCACACTCACCTTGACCATTGGTGTATCGTCTCCTACGCCCTCGTCCTATTGATCTGAGGCCCCCCTCGCCCCCACCTCCCTCACCTCCTTCGTCTGCTCTACGCGCTTCACATCCTTCGCACAACCCTTGATTGGTTCTCCGTGCACTCCCTCCACCAACCACACAACTCACACCCTCAACGTCCACCAAACCCTTCGTCCCAAAAGCCCCAACGAGAGCAACGCCGCGCGAAATCGCCACTGGGAGCCTCGTACCATCCCATCCGCCTCCCTCGATCCCCTTCTTATCGCAACTGTCTCCTGACTTATCGGTGGAACCTGGGGAAGAAAGACACACGGAATCGGTTGGTTGGCCCGTGGTCCCTCCAGTGGCCTCCTTGCTTTTTGCCAGAACAAACCGCTGAGAGACGCCTCCTCCACTCCATGCCCGCTGACACCTCTGTCTCAGATCTCCCTCGCTGTCGCCTACCTGCGCTGGCCCGCCGTTTGCCCTGTCCTACAACTTCCCAAAGTCGACTCACGATTTTTACACCGACTGACCCACGCGTCACCTTTCACAAGCGTGCCCCCCTCTCGAACAACAATCGATTGCCGTACGCCCATTCAGCTCGAGCTATAACAATCCCGCCGCCCCTCGCTCCCATGCGCTAAGAAACCGACATTCTTCCTCGAGCGCTTCTTGTTTCTCACCGTCGCCCGTGCAAGCCGCAGCGAGCATGTTGGCAGCACCCCTCGTGACCGCGGGTGACCATGGACCCATATTAGACAAGAACAACATTATAAACGTCAGAGATGGAGAGTCACTATACCAGATATGCATCAAGTTGCGCCGGCGCTTGTCAGGAGTTCCTGGCTTTCGACCCTACTTGGATGAAATGGAGGAACGTGAGGCCGATGGCTCGACAGACCCAGTCTCGTCTCTATGGCAATGTTTCCGCAGCGGGCTCCCCCTCCTCACCATCTACAACGCCTCTGCCCCCGAAGAAGGCGACCTCCACGTGGACACAAATCGACCAGAGAGGGTGGGAAAAGAAGCCGCATTTCTCTTCATCAAGTCTTGCATGCAACAGATGAACATTCCTGCAGCCGATACATTCACTGTCACTGATTTATATAGCGACAACACCACTGGCTTTGTCAAGGTGACGAAACTGGTCAATCGAGTTCTGGATATCCTCCGACTGAGCGGGAAACTCCATCCGTCCACAGATAGCGAGGATTCACGCGAAGGAACCGACAGTGGCGCCAGCGTGGTGGAGAAGGCGCCCAAGGCAATGACCCGACGACAATATATCTTGCGGGAGCTTGTTGAGACGGAGAGGCAGTATGTGCATCATCTGCAGAATCTGCAGGCATTGAAAAAGGAATTGGAAGAAGCTGGCGCATTGACCGGTGACTCGATCCACAACATTTTCCTCAACCTCAACAATCTCTTGGATTTTGCCCAACGTTTCTTGATTCGCATTGAGCAGCAGAACGAGGTGCCTGAAGACCTTCAAAACTGGGGCCAGTTGTTCGTGCATTACAAGGATCCGTTTAGACAGTACGAGCCTTTCATCGCCAACCAAAGACGATGTGAAACAGCATGCCAACAAGAATGGGAGAAGATGGTTGTGAAAGCTCGATCTCCTTTCACCAAGCAGATGCTGGCTAACCCCACCATCTTGAATGGTTTTCTGTTGAAGCCCTTCCAGCGTTTGACAAAGTATCCTTTGTTGCTCAAGGTATGTTGGGACCTGTCGAGCTTGAAATTCTTTGGCTGACATTGCAGGATCTTCAAAATCAAACGCAAGACGCGGACCTCAAATCCGACCTGTCGAGTGCCATTGCCATTATCCAAGATGTGTTGATGCAAGCCGATGCTTCCATCGATAAAGAAACTCGAGAGGACGCGCTTCAAGATCTCCAGGAACGAATCGACGATTGGAAACAACTTCAGATCCAAACCTTTGGCGAACTTTTGCTTCTCGGCACGTTTAATGTCATGAAAGACAGCATCCGATCCGACGAGAAGGAATATCATATTTATCTGTTTAGCCGAATATTGATCATGTGCAAAGACGTGAATACGAACAAGCCAAAGAACCGGCTGGCCAACACCAGACCGTCGTTGAACTTCCGGGGAAAGCCCAAGATGAACTTGAAAGGACGCATCTATTTCACCAACGTCACGGCTGTATCACCGCATACCAGCCCCGGGAACTACTCGTTACAGATTTCATGGAGAGGCGAGCCTGCAATTGAGACGTTCATCATCAAGTTCAAAAATGATGATACGCTTCAAAAATGGCACACCCTGATCGAAACGCAGCGATCGTCTTGTATACTGGAGGCCAAGCAGAAGGGAACCTCGGATACCCAACTACTCTCGCTGAAGGGAATGACCATGGAGAACCCGTACCTTGCTCAAGATGAGGAAGATGACTACAGTCGACTTTCAGGAACGACATACGGTGGACCTGACCAGGCCGGGTATTCTGAGTTCAGCATGAGCAGGAATGCATCCAGTACAAGTCTTCGATCACGGTCTGCCACAGGAGGCAGTGGAGGTAGCAATCCACATATGTCAACAGGACGGATGCGAGTACCAACCTCGGAAATGGGAGGTCTATCGTTGAATACCCGTGGCCTGCCCGCGCAGTCTCCTCAAGAATATCCTAGTGGTTCATATTTCTCGCCCATCGAACGAGATTCGACCCCACAGTCGACTGTATCTACCATATCGGGAATGTCGACGAGGTCCAGTTCACAATCGGCATTTGGTGGATACCACCGTGGGACAACTCCTGTGGGTAATGGGATGCATCGTCCGGAAGAATCCCATCGAAACACTGCCCCCGCCATGGCACGGAATATGGCCCATTCCAGCGGGAATCCATACATGGTCAATGGCCGAGGTCGAGGACCACCGTCCGGTAGCATGCCACCTCGCATGCGGTCGGCAAGCAGCCCGGACGTACATCCCATGGCACAGCAAGCTCGCAAATACATGTCTGGTGAGCATGTGCCCAATGTGCCACCTATTCCGGCACATGTCGCGATACAAATGGCTGCTCCAAGCAGGAGTCAAAGTAATTCCCCAAACAATGGCCAACCGCCACGGGGAAGCACTCCTCATCAGCAATACGGATTGCCAGTCGGGCCACGACCAGGGCTCCCAAGCCACGGCTACACTTATGATCCGGCATATGCAAATGATCCAAGAAGACCCGGACATGCGCCATCCTTGTCCCAAAGTCGAGAATTCTCTCCTCCGGTGTCGTCACCTTCGAGCGACGGAGAATCATATTTACCTAGTCAACTGAAGGTGAAGGTTTGCTTTGATGAAAACTATGTTTCGATGATTATCGTAAGCAACATCCAATTTCGATCATTGGCAGATCGAGTCGACGCCAAATTGGCTCGGTTCACCAATCATTCGATTGCGTCGGGGTCAGTTCGACTTCGGTATCAAGATGAGGATGGAGATTTCATCCTGATTGATACGGATGAAGCTGTTCATGAAGCACTCCTTGATTGGCGCGAGACTCATGCTACTGATTCCAATGCACAAAATGCCGAATTGCTGCTATTCGCCCATGTGGTCAGCGGCGAAGCGGTGGTAAATGCATGAGCGTATGGATGCCGGTTGTTGAATTCCTGACGGACGAGGCGAGGGTTGTTTGAGATTGAAATATGCCCATAAAATGCCCACGGGCGCTATTGCATGCAAGACAGACATGGTCTTGAGAGTCTATAAATGGGTGGGATTCGTACCTTGACCCGGGGAACGAGTCGGGGCATTCCCAGCAAGGACTAAATACAACACTGAGACGAGATACGAATTGATGGATTATGAAGTTGGATACGGATCAAGGACACGAATCGGAGTGTCCAAGCAAAGCGAGGGCCCTTGGGAAAAGACCATCCGGGGTCTGGAGTAAAAGAGACTGACTTGAATGGCTCGGAGCATCCCCGTGGAAGACCTGTGCCGGAGTCTATGGGATGGATGGCTGTGGACTATATTAGCGGCATACTTGCTTGGTGCAGAGAATCCTACATGCTATATCGTGCCTAGGGTCTGATGTTCGTTGCACAGAACTCGGGGTTTCTCGTTCTAGCTCTCTACTCGGTGTACAGGGGTATCTAAGGTAGTAATATATATCCACGTATATATCTTGATATATTCCGTGCTCAAGTAGAGTCTGTTGTTTCCAGAGGTCTCCAGATATCTCCATCATGTGTTTGGTGCGATGACGGGAAAGAGCCTGACGTTTCTAGCTTGAACAATGGAGAGAGGGTATATGTACTTCAGTGAAGCCCCAGGACCTCGTAAAGCTGACTCTTCTGCTCCTGTAACTTAAATCAAGCAATACTAGTAAGCATCTCCCTCCCAATATTCTACAGAGTCCTATATCACGTGCGCCAAAAGGAGGTAAATTCGCTGTGGGCTCACTCACCCCTTTGGGACGAGGGTGATGCCGCCCTGTGAAAGGACTCTTTGACGCAGAGCTTCTTTTCATGGAGACAAAATTCATATTGTCTTGTTCCGTCAAACACCTTCTGGGAAACCATGTATTACATCATTCCAAAGCCTTGGACTCTCTGCATGCGGTAGTCTGAAGAGATAAAGTACACTCGGTCCTAATATCCAGTCATCGACCTTTCCCCCGTCTCGATCGCTTCTTTCCACGATTCGCCTGTGCTCGTTTTGGAAGGCCGGTTTCCGAGCTGGGACCCTGCCCTCGTGTGATGCGCTCTTCTAAAGGAAGCCCTGATGGCGAGGAGGCTCTCTTTCTCTTCTTCGAGGCCTTCTGGCTTTCGCGATCGACTAATCGGAACAGCTCTTCTGTAGATGGAGTTGGATAGTCGCGGAAAATGGTTTTGATCCTCTTCTCAGCTGAGCATCCTCCGCCGAGCAAGCTAATGCCTCTTCCACCACCGTTCATATCAGCCCCAGAGAGAATGTACAGCCTACAGATGTCGATCCACCCGCTGTCGAGCGTTCCTTTCTTTGTTCCGAGAGTTTCCAGATGTTCCAGAAGATTCAACCACGGTGTGCTACCGTCTCGCTCCTCGTTTGGGTCAAGTCCATGTTCAAGCAGCATCTTTAGCATTGACTGTTCTGGCCGATTGTCAACAAATCTGAAAAGGAACTCAGGTATACGACGAAAATGATCAAAGCGCATAGGTGCAACCTTCATACACTTAGCTATGTCCGCCCCGATTGCTCTATCCAGAAATGAACAGACTGAACCTCGTTGCAAGGATTGAAAATCGCCCCCGAATTTCTGCCTTACATAGTGTGTAAGACCATGCAGAATCGTGTATTCTGCAAAGGTGATCGGTAAACATATGCATGTTCCACCGTATTGGGAGGCATGCATCCCTCGATAGTCAGCGAACCACGGAACGGATCTTCCAGGAGGTAGCAAAGCCGCCCCGACCCTGTTGATCTCATCCACGAGATCTACATGAGCTTGCCCCGTGCTTAGCTCTGCTAGAAAAACAAATTTGATAGCTTCGTCGAGAAGACTCCACAAATACTGTCCCCAACCGTTGTAGCATGCCGAGGTTTTGGCTCGCAATAGTAGGCTGTGCGCGCACGCAAGGTTGATGTCGAGGTTATCTTCAGCCTTCCAGCTCACGAGATCACGCTTCACGTCAGGCTTCTCCAGATAGTCACGAACAGAGAGGTGAAGGTAACGGACTTCGTCCCATCGGAAAGGCGTGTCACGATTTGGGGGTACTGGTCCGATAAGTTTGAATTTATGGACCTCCAGAAGACCCAGACATCGACTTTGCACACGATGCGAGATTGCTTCGATCCGAGCATCAACTTGTTGCAGAGTCAGCGGCTCAATGGGCAATCTGAGCGCGAGATCGCGGTCTTGATCATCGGCAAAAGAGAGCGCAAGGCTTGACATCGTGTCCTTATACTGATACACAATTTGGAGTAATTGAGAAGCTTGGCTTCTGTAGAATGGCGGATTTATGCTTTGTAGCATTGCCCCATAAAGAGCGTCAAGCTCTGGGGGGAGATCCTCCAGTCTCATGGCTAGGTCTTCCATGGAGTCATGATTCGTGAGACCTGCCAGTAGGGACTTGACGACGAGGAAAACCCATAGGAACACGCCTGAGGATTTGGCGGCGACCTCTCTAACGAAGGAGCTTGCTTGATCCGGCGAGCTGGTTGCTAGAACTTTGAAGTGCTTATGGTTATCCAGCTTGTCGGTAATGTAGTTGCGAATGTCCCCTGCTGTAAGGTCTTGAAGTCGCAGGCATTTACACCCTTTGAAGCTGTATTCAAATGGCATCAACGGTCTGCTTGAGACACAAATCTTGATGTTCGAGTCGTGAAGTGTCGCGTAGCGATTGAAAGCCTCTGCGATCTCGCCATGGTCGCCGTCGAATTCATCCAAGCCGTCGATGAAGATCACCAGCTTTGCCTCTCGTGTGAGACAAGACACCACAGTATCGAAGGTCGAGCTGAGTTTTGCGAAAGTCCACCGAGCCTGGGTAAGAATAGAATTCTTAATGGGCAAATGATCATCTAGATGGTCCATATCCGAGACCTGTCTCCACAAGTCAGGCAGCACGGTGCGGATAAGATGGGCATGCTGTCCAAGCAGCTGCCGTAGCAGCGACATGAGTAGTCCAGATTGGGATTTCTGAAGCGGTGTCCCAAGACTCGAGAAGAAGAAGTCCGCTCGGATCAGAGGATTCGTACCACTCCACTCCTGGAGGCGTAATTCCACTTCTTGCTGCTGAAGTAGGAACTTCATGAGTGTCGACTTCCCACTCGCCGCCTTACCCTTGATCCAGTATATGCAATCAGGACTGGTCAGCCATTCCGTGAAATCATCCCAGACTACATCAGGGTCGTCCACTGAGCTGTCAAGGATCCATCTGAAAGTTTTCGCATGCGCTTCTGGGATAGACTCTCGCCGAACCTCCATTTGTTCATATTCCAAACTCTTGAGGATGCGGTTTTCGAAGCGCCTGTCGCGTTGGGGCGCACAGGCAGGCAGTAGCATTCTCTCCGAGCCGCATAGGTTGGAATTCCGGGTAATGTAACTAGCCTCGACGTGGCGATTATAGGGTCCTTCCAACTTGGTCGCCAAACTGTCAATCTTGGCCGATACAGACTTGAAACTGACGCCAACATTCTCCAGCATCTTTCTAATGATCCCGGAACAGGCAACTTGGGCTTTGATGTCATCCGCAGCTTGGTTGAGTCTCGTGCTAAGAAATACATTAGCCACCTCAGGCTATCCCTCTCGAAAGCAAACGGCTCACCTTAATGAAGATAAAACGCGAGTTTGAAACTGAGCACGGTACATGGAAAGTCGATTGGCCATTGCGTCCACCTCTGTCTTTGATGAGACGCTCTTGACAGCCTGTCTGAGGCTTTTCCACCGACGGAAGCAACCAAGAGCCTTTGCCATGTTCAGCCGCTCGAGGAGTTTTCTAGCCAGCTCGTTCGACGATTCAAGGAGCATGACAAGATCGACGTCATTATGACCCAGATCGGCGGCGGCTGAAGTCGTTGCCAATGAGCGTTCCATCTGCGTCTGAAGAAGCAGGAGATCTTTTGTCACGGTCTCAAGATCGTTATGTTCTGAGAGGGCACCATCGTTTGCACGGTATATCTCGTTGCCTTTGGAGACTACCTTGAGGCCAAAGTCGAGGAAGTTGACGATGTTGCCCGCGAGGCTGACAGCAGCGAGCATCTCCATGGTGAGATGAGAGACGACGTATCAGATAGAGGTCAATGATGTTGGAGCATGATTGTGTGGAAGACCAAGTTATCTGTACAGATGCAAGATATATTTGTGCATGAGTAGGCCTCTAGAAGGCTAGAACGGCATCGCTCGCAAGAAGATTCAACATTCTAGCGTTTCCAAGGGGGAGGAGTTCCAGCTTCCTAGGTGAATTAGAGTGAGGCAGCAAGTGGGCAGAGCCCCAGCCCCCGCGCCTCAGCCCCCGCCGAGTCCGCCTGGCTCAATGGGAGGAAATAACTGGACGAGGCAGTGCATGTTGAAATGCAGAGCTGCAATACGAGAATGCCTTGCTCTGAAGTCGGATGAGGGGTTTAAAGTTGTTTCGGGCCCAAGGACTTCGGGTTCTCGTTCGAGTTGCAAGTCCAGTCCCCAACATTGGACGAATGTTACAACAAGAAGTCTTAGAAGCGTGGTATTTCCTAAGAGCTGTGGGGTGAACCGAAAGTCTTCTTAGGTACCTAAGGGAGGCACTTAAGGTAGGTGGGTAGGTACTTAAGGCAGGTACTTAGGGCCCGGCCCGCGGGTGCCAAGGCACCACCTTGGGAAGCTGCTGGCATCTACCCAGTATGTTCGGTGGTGGTGGCAGTGGCAATGGCTTACCCACTCGCCGCCTTACCTTTAGTCCAGACGGTGCAGGCCACGTGAGTGTGCGTCTTGGTGCCAAGACATACATGCCTCCGATTTCGCAAGGCTACCGACTAAGCAGCGACAAACACTCATTATTGACTTGGAAGGATTCTCTCCACACGTCGTCCCAAGTGTCAGTCTGCATCATCTCGGACAACAGAGAGTAAGAAGGTTCTAAACTCTCGGCACCGCAGCCTCCTTGACGTGGTGAAGAATCCCCTCCACTGGCATTGAGTTTCGGCGAACTTGGACGACCTAAACCTGTTGGCCGCTTGAATCCCACCATCGGCGACAACAAGAGAGAAGGCCTCCGCAGGAGCCGAACAGCCGAACATCGGAAGAAGCCACAGACCCTCAAAGGCCTCCCACCACCCAGAGAGACAGACAGGCAGACAGATATCCAGATACAGCCAACCAACCGACCAACCGGACATCGTCATGGCCACCTCAACTTCAACCTCGACTGCACCGACTGCCCGCGGGCCCCCAGATGCGGCTGCCATCAAGGCGCGCATCATCAGCCACATGAATGCAGACCACGGGCTCTCTCTGCGGGCCTACCTGATGCATTACGCCCACGTGCCTCAATCCGGGACACAGACGGCCGAACTCATCGACATCACAACGGAACACATGATCCTCGCGTCGCAGTACGGCCGGCACATGGTCCCCTTCGAGCCACCTATGAACTCCCTGATGGACGGCCGCGAGCGCCTCGTCGCGATGCACCAGACCTGTCTGACCGCGCTGGACATGCGCTCCGTCGTCGTCACGTCCTACACGCCGCCCGACCGCGTGTGGATGGTCGCGCTCAGTTCGCTATGTCTCCTGATCTATGCGACCTTCCCCTTCCGAGAGGCCCTGTTGCCCGAGTCTGGGTCCGTGATTTCGTGGATCTGGTCGCTGGGCGGGCTGGTGCCGGGGTTGGCGAGGCTGGCGTATTCGCTGGCGCCGTTGACCTTGGGCTTCGTCATCGTCGCCCATTCCCTGGAGGCCATCTGGTTTGCCCATGCCAAGTTGAGGAGATGTTGGGTCGAGACGGGGTCGGGAGTTTGGTGGGCTTGGGTCGCGGATTGTCTTCTCGAGGGCTCCGGCGCCATTCAGAGGTTTGATCGTTTGGCCGACGGCTTGGAAAACGGGAAGGGTGGAAAGCATTGATTCTGGCGGGAAGTGGATGAGATGTGAGTTGTGTGAGAGGGCGCAGACCGTGAGGCCAGTGACGTGGGCGAGGGCCATTTGTTGCAGGGCAGCCGGCTGAGTGAGAAAATGGAGGGTAGGTACTCCTTCTACTACTACCACCCCGAATTCGGAGTGCGTATCACTTAATAGATGGGGTGCGAGTCAAGCCCAGGGATGCCGCCAAGGAAGGGATACTATGAGGACCATTGTGAAGACAAGTACTAGACGACCAAAATGGCCATAGACTTCAATCATCAAACAGGGGAACACAGCATTAGTAGAAGATGGTCTCATTCGAGACAGTTATATATATTTACACGAAAAAGCCTCCCCAGACTCCACGGCGCCAGGACCTTTGCTTTCCTTAGCCTAGTATTGCTTGGTATACTCCAAATGGAACCACCCACCCTTCAAAAACAACCACCACCCTTGTCTGGCCGCAGTGGCAGTGTTAAGTACATATTCTCATTCCTCTCAGATCTTGACTGCGTCCTGGCACATGCATGACATAAAAACACATCCATGGATGACCGTGCGCTGCTCCGTCGCAATGCTTCTGCTTGAAGGACATGACCCCTGGTGTGATGCTAATACTTTTTCTCTATTCTATGCTCCCGCCCCCCTCCCCCATCTTTCACGACACCCTTGGGGGTTGCTCGGGTGAGTTGTGCGTCAGTAGGGAGCTGTGATGTTTGGGATTGGCGTCTGAGATGCCGACGTCTTGGACCTTGGCCGCTGGACCTGATGGTGGTCCTGGTTCTCACCAATGTAGTCGTCGGTGAAGTCTGGCTCTTTGTCCTTCTCGTCATCTCCATCGTCGTCAGTATGGTCGTCGGCTATTTGCGACCTCTCCAGATCAGCGGCGACGTCGTCGACCTCAACCGATGGGCGGATTGAATCCATGACAACTGAGTCCTCCAGGCTCGCCCGGGAGATGAAACTGTCGCCCATTTCATTCCCGGATTCAACCTCGGCTTCGTCATCGTCGTCATCGTCAATGTCACCTTCGTCGTCATCGTCGTCATCTTCTTCGGAATCCGTGGGCATGAAATCCTCCAGATCCTCCGGCGTGTCCCGCCAATAGGTGAAATCGGTGTATTCCTCCCCACCTTCCCTGACAAGCGTGGAGACAGGAGGGAAGAAGTGGTCGACGACCTCGCGCATCGTCACATAGCTGCTTCGGTATTTGTTTAGGGTGAGCAGGTCGAGCGACACCTCGGCGTTGGTGTTGATGGTGAAGATGCGCTTCGAGGGGATGTTGACACTGCGATAGCTCAAGGCGTCGGTGAAGCGGTTGCCGAACCCGGCGTAGAAAGGATTGGTCTTCCCGGGGAAGAGGCCGAGGATGTCACGGAGACAGGCCATCTTAAACACCTCTGGTTTGCGCAGGTAGATCTCGCGCCGCAGCGCCGCGATTGTCCGGTCGGGACTCATGATCACCGGGCCTCGTGGTAGCTTCCAGCCTTCCTGGACCACCCCGTTGAGGTACGTTCGAGTCATGTCGGCCTGGCCGACGGACCGACTGGTCAGATATAGAATGTTGAATCCGTTGGCGACAATGTCGGAATACAGCTTGGCCACGCCGATGTGCGTCCAGTCCCGCCCGACCATGTTGAGCAGTTGGCCCAGCGCGTCCGACTTGGTGATCGTGCCGTCGATGTCGGAGATGACGATGGGCACGTCGGACGTCCAATAGTACATGTAGGCGGTACAGGTGGCGCGGTTGACCGTGAAGGACATCTGGTTCTCGCCCGACTTGAGGTTCAGCGACTTCAGTTGATCGCTCGTCAGACGGAGCGTTTTGGCGAAATTCCGGCTGTGGTCGCCCGACATACGCGGGGCCAATGGGATTTCTTCCGACTGAGCTCTCTGGTGGCCGTAGGGATGGGTTTTCGCTTTGAGTTCGGGTGACGGGCTTCGGTCGCTGTCGCTGTGATAGCCTGGGTCCGACGCCGTGTCGGTGCCCGTTGACAGACCCGCGACTTCCAGGCTTTGGCTCGCGGCTTTTCGGTTGGCGGCGTCGCGGGCTTCCTCGCTGCTGTAGATCCACAGGTTGCCGTTCTCGTCGGTGCCAATCAGCGAGCCGATGTCGTAGTTGCCCTCGAGTTCCTCGGAGAGGAGTTTCCGTGCGACGGCCTCGGCGCGGAGTGCCTCGTCCTCGCTGGTCTTGTAGCCCGTCATGTCGAGCATCAGGTCGCCGGACTCGGTCACTTGGGATCGGATGTTGGAAACAGAGAGCTTCTTGGACAAAGTCATAGCTCGGGCATAGGCCTGTCGGGGTTTCAGGGTCGGAGGACTCGCCGAGGCCTTTTGGGATCCCGCTCCGTCCAGGTTGAGCTTGGGAGATGGCGGGATTCCAACTGTGTGGAAAGCCCCGCTGACCAGGTCTAGTTGCTCCCGCTCCGCGACGGGTATGACCTCTTCCGACGCCGACCTTTCCAGGTTGGGGGCAATTGATATCTTCTCCGTCAGAGAGCTGCCGGGTAAGTCGACATTGGACGTCGGTAGGGACGCATATAGAGGCTGGTCGGTGAGGTTCGTCCCTTGTCGTCGGATCAGCGGGATGGAGCGTTGACTTGAAAACAGATCGGGCGCGCCGGGTCCCTTGCCCGGTTCGGTGATGTCGAGATACGACGGCTCGAAAAGTCCAGGTGAAGAGGGTAGGTCAGAGGCCGAGACCGGCGGGCTGTTGGCCGGAGACACAAGAGGAGAAGTCTGGAGAGATTCGGGGATGTCGCTGGACGTTTCAAAGACGAAGAAAGCTTCGCCGGCGTCGCCGAGCTTCATGGCGTAGGGCTGCTTGTCGCCATTCACCTTGAATTCGACCTTCTTTTCCGACGGCCGCAGCAAGGAGAACTTTCCAAAGCGGACGTGGAAGGGCGAACACGCGAGCGTGCCATCCTCCTGCTCTATCACAATGACATCAATCGCGCCCGACAGGGTTGCTGGGTTGATGGAATTCCATGTCTTGGAGACACCACTCCCCAGGCTCCGGACATACTGCATCTCGTCAGACGTGGACCGAAAGTGAGACCGGCGCGTGTGTTGCTGGTGATTGATGCTGGTGTTGGTGTTTTGTTGGCGTGAGGTGGCGGGTTTGGGTAAATTGGGGGACCTGTCTATAAGCGGCACATGATTGGGGTGCCTGATGACGGATGTCAGAAGCCGGCAATTCGGGAGAACCAAAACAGACGTGGTCGGTTAACGCCGGATGGAGCCCAATGCGAAGAGGATCACTGAGCAGAGCAACGCGACAGGACCCAATATGTGATGTACAGAGAGAGAGAGAGAGAAGGTGGAAAAAAAAGAGCCGAGAGTGTTGGGGTAGGGAGAGCAGGATGGGGGTCAGAAGGAGGATTCCGGAGAGATGAGATTCAGAATGATGGGAAACGATGGGGAGAATGGAAATGGATACGACCTGATTCAGATATGCCGAGTGAGCTAGCCCGATATGGACAGTACCAAGTGTTTCTAATCCCGTTGAGGACTAGCCAAGTCGATCTACTAACACTCTCTATTTCCCCGGATTTTACCTCTCGGCTGCGTTCTTCGTTTCTCAGACTCGTGCAGACAGGCCATTCCATCATCATCAAGGTTCACTCATCCTCGTCTCAATTCAACTGCATTTCACTCGGTTTGGCACGATGCATATCGCCTAGGTCGCCTAGGGGACATCCTCCGCACCACCGACCTTCTTCTGGAACCACCGGGCACAGCTCCTTCACCCACAATGAGTTCACCAGCGAACCCTCCTGGCCCTCTCACTCCGCCGGCCGAACCCTCCTCGCAGGCCCCTCAAGCCACCCAACCCTCACAAACAACACCCCAGCCCCAAGTTGAAGCACTCTTGTCCCAGCCCCTCACGTCGTTATCCGACAATGCCAACTCCAAAAGACCTCGCGATCATCGTTTGATCCACCTGCTGCTTGTGTCTCATGGCATCGCGGCGTACCAACAACGCGTCCCTCTCCAACTCATGGACTTTGCATATCGGTACACCAGTTCGGTGCTCAGCGACGCGCTCCATGTACAAACCGAAGCATATGACCACGCGGATGGTGGCTCACAATCCAAGGGGCGTGGGGCAAAGCACAATACCAACCGAACCGAAGAAGGTGACATCACGCTGGCCGCTTTGCGCATGTCGATAGGATCACGGATAGGATACCAATTCCAAGGCAGCCTCCCCAAGGAGTTCCTCAAGAATCTGGCAGATGAAAGAAACCGGATATCACTGAATGCACAGTCTCGAGATGGAGACAAGAGTGGACCGGTGATCGGCGGAGTGCGGCTCCCTCACGAGAAATATTGCCTGACGGGCGTCGGCTGGGGCTTGAGAGATGAATGGGACAGTGAAGGCGAGGAGAGTGAAGAGGCCGACGAAGAGGAACGACCCGAGCCCGAGGACCTGATGCAGATGGACCCGAAGGAAGAAGGAGACGAAGATGACGAAGGCTTGGGGACGATGGAAGATGTGTTTGGTCCGGACGGTGGAGGCGGCGAAGGCGGCGAGGGCAACGAGGACGGCGATGCGAACATGCACGATGTCTAGGACGCTACGAAGCCAACATGGCGCACGGCGCTGGCGCTGGATTCACCGGAGATAGAGGAAGCATGATACCCAGGACCCAAAGCATAGAAATGGATTGAACGGCGTCGATGTACAAGTCGCGGCTTCCCTTGGTATGATCTTTGTATGATATCGATCGGTACTCATCCCTCATCCATTCTGCATCTTCTGCATCTTCTGCATCCTCTGCATCCTCTGCATCCTCTGCAGCTTCTACCAACCAACCACTTTATTTATTCTTGTGCTTGGTTGACATGGTATATTATTGTGACTTGGTAGATATACTTGGAGGATATCCGCACATTGCAGCATCTCTCTCACTACTACTTACTACTTTAGTACGTACCAAGAACCCCGCCAAGACGACTGACAGCAAAGTTCAGCTGCGCCAGAGGGGCCGAGCGGCCACCAATTCCACCAATTCCACCAGTTCCACCAAACTTCCTTCACCATCTCAGCAGCCTTCGCAATAGCGGTACGCCACTGAGGTTCCCTTCCGTCCATCTCGCTACCCGAGGCCGCTCCCTCTGCTCACTGCTTCAGCCCGTCATCGAGCGCATGCCTGCCATCCCGCTTTTGTGGATGGACTCATCTAGATGGCATTCAGAGCCATTCGACTGGGCCTCGTATGCCTACCACTTGCTGGCTCCCCGCGTTAACGTCCAAGGTCGCATGGCGCTCCTACTGCTTCTTGCAGTCATCTGGGCTTTCTCATGGTAATGGCTACTCGCAACGCGTCGTGTCCCTCCGCTGACTCTCTCAGGTTGATGTGGCGAGCCTATTCCGTCATCATCACCTCCAATGATGTCCTCGTCGAGAAGCTCGGCCTCGACATCCCACCCGCTCCTCTCGTTACCTTGGAAGAGATCTCCCCCCACGAGGTTCAGGTGGCTTGGAAATATGCAGAACCTTCAGCGTCCGTGCAAGAGCACCATGTCGAACTGAACGGAAGACTGATCGGGACCACGAGACGGAATGAGACAATCGCCGTAATCTCAAATCTGGCTCCCAGCCATATCTACGACATCCGGATCTTCTGCGTCAGCGCCGGCAATTTCCAAACCCCCAGCGCGCCTCTGCACGTTCGCCTCCCGACTTGTTCCTCCACATCCACCTGCTCACCGGAGCATTCCGCCGAGTCATGTCCTACCGTCAGAGGCATTCCAGGCCGATCGACTTCAATTGCCACACCTTTATCTGCCCCGATCATGGCACGCGAAATCAGCGGCGGACAGCCGACCGGTAGAAGAGGAACAAACGGACGCAGACCTTCTCCTGCGAATCATGTCGCCGACCCTCAACAGGCCCAGGATGGGACATCAAGAGCTGCGGAAGACGAAGTGGATGCCGATCTGGCTGAATTGTCACAGCGGTTCCAAAAGGTCCAACAGGAAATCGAAATGGTCGAGACTCAGATCCAGAATGAAGAGAAAGAATTTGATCTGCAGTTAAAAACCCTTGAAGTGCACCGCGACCAGTTACGACAGAGTCTCAAGGAGCGAGACGAGGCAAGCGGTGAGTTGCGAAAGCAAGTCAACAAGGCAGAGTCGGCCAGCAGGGCAGCGTCGACGGAAAAATCCAAGAAAGAACGACTACTGCTGCAAAAGGAAAGCCAAAGGAGGAAGAGGAAAGATGAAATAGCCAAATGGGAAGATCAAATCGCTTCAATGAAAGAGGAAATGGCCGGCATCGAGACGCAGAAAGCGGCCATTGAGCGGAGAACGCAAACCGAGCTCCGAGAAATCCAGAAGAAAACCGAAGAAGAGCAAAAGGAAGTGGCCATGCTCGAGGAGGACAACAAGGAGAAAGCCCTTCAGATCAAGGCATTGGAAGAAGAACGTCATCAACTGAACGTCGAGGATGAGACGGAAGAATCTAGGGAAGCGGATCGACTCGAGTACGAACGGGATATGAGGTGGCGAGCCTCTTATGAAGGTCTCCAGTCCACCTACAACAAGCTATGGAGCGAGCTCCAGTTGGCAACCCAACAGGTCACATACACACGGGAGCAAATCAATCAAGCAGAATCGAGAAGAGCCAATTCTCTGGCTTTTGCACCTATCGTCGCTATCGACATGGACGCCGTTCGGCGTGGCATGAGACCGCCTCGACGAGCCAGACACACTGGTTCGCATGGAAGCAGCATTTCTTCACCACGGGGTCCGTTTCCTGCGCCTGAACCGTACTCATCCGCCATGCAATATACCGCTGCTGTCAATGCATCGCCGACTAACGTCGTCTCGAGCTACTTCAATCCTCAGAACGGAATGACATTGACGCTGCCGTCCGAGATGGCCCCCTCGGCGGTTGATGAAATGGAAGCAATCAGTTCCATTCCCATGAGCCCGAGAGCCGACTCGCTTCTGCCAGCCGATCTTCTTGGCGACGAGTCTGCAGATGAACTGGTGGATGACTTGCCGCCTCCACCACAACAAAGGGGAGTAGACAGTGGCATCACTCCCTTCCCCAAGATCGGCTCGCCTGTCGCTCCAGATGGCCGTCGAGCCGAGACGGAAACACCGTCTGCCGGCTCCTCCTCGGGTAGATCCTTTTCCAGCCCTCTGCAAACCTCAAGAGCTGTGGTGGAATCTGATGAAAAATCTTCCAACTCGGAAACTCAATACCATGACCAACCCAATGACGACGAGGTCGTTCAACAGCCCAGCAAGTCCAAATCCATGACAATGTCCATGTCGTCCATGTTTGGACTGAACCGACAACGCGGCAAGACCCTTGCCCATCAGCCCCCTCTGCTGGGATCTCTCAAGCCGGGCCAAAGCCAATCATTTCCTCGAAACGTGGATGAATTCGACCAAAGCACACAGCCTAGAAGGCGATTGAGCTATGGATTGCCCGCCACGCTCCGGGGAGCTGGCGCGACCGAGAGAGAGGCTGAAGTATCCCGATTTTCTTCGGCTCGGCGAGGGTTTCTCTTTCCCGGATTTGGCAAATCAGCTGCTGCTTCAGCAACGTATGATCCATTTGGAAGGTCCAATTCGTTTGATCCTGGAATTCGTGCCGACAACTCATCTCCGCGACCATCGTCGACATATTCGTTTGATAAATTGCCACGGCCGTCCATGGAAAGCCAGTTCCGCGCATGGAACGGGGATAAGCTGCCAATGCGCAACAGTCCTCTTGCCCCTGACTGGGCTTCGTTGCACTCTTATTCTCGCACGCAGTCACGGCGTCCGTCGGTTGTCTATGGCTCGACGGGGAATCTGTCTCTTCCTCATGCAGAGGAAGAAGTGGTTGAGCCAGACCGCAAACCATCTCGACCACTTCAAGCGCCCATTGGCACTCGTCCAGCATCCTCACAGCAATCATCAACCCCCAAGTTGAATCCCGCGGCTCCGTCCTTCACCACGCTTTTCGGCAAGCGAGGTGAGAAGATCAAGGACAAGGCCAGGTCGAAAGAAAAGATTGTCGATGTGGAAGCTACCTCCCCTCCCGAGTCGAGAAGATCCAAAGATGCCAGTTCCCTCACCGCAACGACGTCGACTTTGGAATCCGACTCACTGGACCGTATCACATCCGGGACTAGTGCGCACTTGTCGATCGAAACCACCCCAATCAAACCGACGTTCATGGCGAAACTCACCCGCAAAGCCAGCAGCAATAAATTTGGAAGCTGGAAGGACAAGGGCGGTCTCTTCTCTCGCAAAGACGCAGCCACGCCGAACGGGGAGAATGATGAAGAACAAGGCTCGACCGAGCATCTAGGCAAGAGTTTGGAGAGCACGTCAACGACGCCGAGTGCCGAGGACAAGAAAACCAATAGGAGCAGCCTGAGCAATTGGAACTTTATGCGTAAGAACAAAAAGGGAGCCAGGGAGGATCTCACGGCGAGCGAAATTAGCGAGAGTAGCGAGAGAGCCAGTGAGACTGGGGAGGAGAGGGATGATGATGAGGCATGAACGGTACGAGCGATAATTGGTGTTTACCCAAGTAATTGGTAATTCAAGCCACCTCTGTATGAGCTGGTGCGGTGCATTCCAGACTTGGAGTACTCCGTACTTGGTATGGATATATGGTAAAGTAGAGCAAGGTGACCACTCCGTAGTTGGTATAAGAAGGGTAATTGAAGCCGCACACTATTCTTGACATTAGGTCCACCGCGACTAGTAATCAGCATATTTGTCACGAGTACTCCGTACTTGGTACTACAGTTCTTGGTACTTCAATTCTCGGTACTTTGGTAGTGAGTGCGTGAGTCACGAGTCACGAGCCACCAGACACCAATATCAAGATGTCTCGATAATATCCACATGCAGCCTTGTATTTTTGATCCCCTCCACTCTCCCAGACTATGAATCTCCCGCTTTCCAGAGCCGGCACAAGCTACTCCAGTGTCTCGAATGGCGAACTCCAAGTAAGTCGGATTCCGGCCTCTCTGATCGCGCCACACGCTGAACTCGCTAGGTATGAATATGTGCGCCACTTCGAGCGGGACGAGATCCTGCTGCCGAACACGTGGATTGTGGTGCGGATCGACGGGCGGGGGTTTCACAAGTACGTATTAACCCGTCTCTTCATTTGTTTAGTTGTTCGGCTGGGTCAATCTTGCTATGAGGATGGTGGATCTGGATCTGGATCTGGATCGGTGGCGACAGCGGTGGTGGTTGTGAGAGACGATGAAAATCTTCAACCATCCATCCAAATGACACGGGCTACGCCCAATCGACATTGCATTCATACATACATACATCATCCATCCATGCATCCAGAAATACATACATCATCCATCCCGACGTGCATGCATCGATCCATGCAGCCAGACTGACGAAAACCCACAAAACCCCCAGGCTCTCAACGCACTATTCCTTCGCCAAACCCAACGATGTGCGCGCACTCCGCATCATGAACGCGGCAGCCACACACGTCGTCACGACCCTCGCCGACGTCGTCATCGCGTACGGCGTCTCGGACGAATTCAGCTTCGTCTTCCATAAAGGCACGACGCTGTTTGACCGTCGCGAAGCCAAGCTCGTCAGCACCGTCGTCAGTACCTTCACTGCCGCGTATGTGTGGTGGTGGGGGAGGGAGTTTGAGGGCCTTAAGGAGGAGGAGGAGGGTGAGAAGAGCGAGCCTGCAGCTGCAGCTGCAACTGGTCCCATGTCGTCGTCGGCGCTTGGTCTCGACATGCTGCCTACGTTCGACGGGCGTGCTGTTTGTTATCCGGCTTGGGAGAATTTGAGGGATTACTTGAGTTGGAGGCAGGTTGACTGTATGTTTTTTCCCTTTCTCTCTCTCTCTCTCTCTCTCTCTCTCTCTCTCTCTCTCTCTCTGCTTCTGTCTCTATGTATCTCGTGTCTTGTGTGTGTGGTCTCCATGTCATGGACCGAACTAATCTCCCCTCCTCCCTTCTCCAGGCCACATCAACAACCTCTACAACACAACCTTCTGGGCACTGGTCCAACAAGGCGGCATGTCTCACACGGCGGCCGAGGAACGGCTCAAGGGCACCCTCGCCGCCGACAAGAACGAGATCCTGTGGTCGTCGTTCGGCGTCAACTACAACAACGAGCCGGACATGTACAAAAAAGGCAGCATCGTCTACAGAGAGTATGCCCTTGAAGCGTCCCCGCCCCAGCAGGTACCATCGGACTTGGAGGGAGGACGAGGAGGAGGAGGAGCGGCAAGTGAGAAGAGTCGGGAAAAGGGAGACGAGGCTGAGGCTGGGGGGGAACCACCGCTCTCAAAGACACAGGCCGACAAGATCAGGAAAACCCGGCAGAAGGCCAGGGTCGTCACCAGCCATGTCGATCTCATCCGGGACGAGTTTTGGCTCCGGAGGCCTTGGATCAAGAGTGGGAGGCCGGGGAAATTAATCGACTACAGGACTACTGCTAGTACAACAACAACAACTACTACTACTCCTCCGGCTCCGGTGCCTACTGCCACTCCTCAGCATACGTGAGTTGGTGCAGGGGACGGATTGGTCACGAAAATATGTATTTCTATCCAGCACCAAAAAAAAAGGTCAGGCTGGTTCATAGACAGATGGGTATCATGAAAACATTCTTGACATGGTCGTCGTCATCGCTATATACATAATAAGGACTATTATTTCCACGCACATGTTTGTGGTTCTCGAGGCGACATTCAGCTCTTTTTGGCCGATTTCGTCCCTGCAGCAGCAGCAGCTTTGTCCGCTTTCCTTTTCTTCCGCTCCGCTCGACGAGCGGCTTTGGCAGCGGCGTGGTCTGCGGTCCCTTCGTCTTCGTCGACAGGGGATTCCGAAGGCTGGCCAGAGGCGTCGTCGCTGTTCGTCGCCGCTGCGATGGCCCGCAGTCTGTCTTTCTCCTCTCTCCGCCGCTGCCGCCTCTCTCGTCTTTGTTCTTTTGTTTCCACCCGAGTCTCGCCTGAGCCGTCGCCCTGTTCTTCGGCAGGTGTGCTGACGCCATCCGAAACCTGAGCTTCTGTCGTCCGCGTTCTTTTCTTCTTGTCCTCCCCTGTCATCGCTTCCAGGTACTCGCCCACCAACCGGAATTCTTCGATTGCGGTTGGTTTGGGAAGGCGAGATTTCCGCTTTTCGTCCTTGTCTCGCAGGCTCAGGTATGCACCGACCTGTCCGAAATCGCCTGCGGTTTTGGTCTTCTGTTTCTTGGAACTCTGGGTGTCGGTATCGTTGTTGTCTGCCTGACTATCTTCGTCCAGGACATCGCTCTTTCGCTTCATCTTAGAAAACGACAATGATGATAACATCGGTGACGATGGTTTCACCTCATCGAGGGCCCCCATGGTGCCCTCCATCTCCTGGCCTTTGATGAAAAAGCTGTACAGTCCACTGTGCTTCTTGCCGGTGTAGTTGGTCACCACCACGGGCGTGGCGGTGCCACTACTTCTCTCACTCTCACTCTTGCCGATGTTCCCCAGAGCACTCTCGAATCCTTTCAGCCACCACTCGTTACCAGCCTGTGGCTCATGCGCCTTTTTCCCCACCCCCAGTCTGCCCTGTCGCTGCGACACCAGGAGAGGCTTCACCAGGCCATTGCCGGTATTGCCGACTTTCACTGGATCGTAGGCAAGGCCCCGGTGGCCTTTTTGTTTATATGGACGTGAATCGAGGGAGTGGCCGGGCCCGGCCCAGCCGAGGGAGAGGAGATGGGCATGCGCGTCCATTCGGAGGGTTGCGTGCTGGGGATTTCAGGAGTCTTGTGAACGAGAGAGGTGTTGCTCAAGACGCGGAGATTGTTGAGAGTAACATCGTACGGGTTGTATCAGGACGCAGACGCTGCAGGCTTTCAGACCAATTATTCGATCAAAGTGAAGAAGATTATCTGCATCTCTACTTTTTTCGAGGTGGAGACGCAAATAAACCAAGTGCGGGCCGCGCCGCAAAAACCACCAATGGAAACACGGCATTACTATCGACACGTGATTCTCAGAATGGCCAGCAAACTGACGGTCAGTAACAAATGATTCCTGACCGTTAGAATGAGTAACTGTCCCGTTAGAAATGTCAGGAACCCTTTCGAAACCAGTAATATCTTAGTATGAATCTATACCTACATTATCTACCTGGGTAGTAAATACTAGTAGACGAATGTAACTAGTGCTAATCCATAAGCTACCATTGCGCAGCTACTGTCAGTTTATTTCACCACTGATAATTATAAAATTGGTGCAGTGCACTAAATGGATGACGGGGATTGACCAGAATGTGTAACTTTTGGTTGCGCTGGCGAGCAAGGCATATATTTATATAATAGGGGTGTTGGGGACACCAATCAATCACTGACTAAGCACAGCCTCGTTCGCATTTGACAGGCGCCTTTGTTCTACCAACATGTGCCGCTTCGTCGAGCCACGTATCGCTCCCCCTGGTCCACGCAATGAGTAGGGCGAGAGCTGCTTTGGTCTTTCTTATTGTTCCAGCCGCTATCAGCATGGAGATCGAGATTTCGCGATATGTGGTATTCCCAAAGGGTTCGGAACCAATCTCGGACCGACACTCGGCACTACCCACCCGAAACCCCGCATTCAAGGATTTCTTGCTTCAGGTCTCACTACAGGCATAGTTTCAACAGCAAGGAGCACCAACCGCGTGACTTGGTGAAGCTATTTAGCAATCAGAGATCACTAAATGGTCTAAGGAGACTCGGGCTAGTTCATCTCCTCCTTTGTAATACGCTTTAAGCTCTGTGTCCCCGCTTCCCAACGCCCCCGCGTCCCCGCGTCTCTGGGCCTGCTGTGACCTAAGAGCAATTTCTCAACTCCGATTCACATGCATTCTTCCATAGCCCCTTTTGATTCTTTAGCAACTCAGTTACCTAGCTGTAAGACTGGGCTGCTATTAGTATTGAGAGCCAGAGGCCTGACTCGCAGCCCTTGCATTTCTCGTCGGCCATATTGCCCAAGTCTCGAACGGACAGACCGAATCCATGCATTTTGAAGTTTTAAATATGGACTTTGAGACGGATGCTGTGGTGAGCAAGCCGGTGAGATCGAAGCGCTCGATCGCGTGCAATTTCTGCAGAGCGAAAAAGGTTCGCTGTAAGTTACTATCGTTATACCCTACACTATTGTCCGTGGTTTTGAGATATTGAGCATAGGTAATGGCGGTAACCCCTGCGGCAACTGCCTGGATCAAGGAGAGGTGTGCGTGTCGACCTCGAAAAGACGCACTCGTGCCAACAAAAAAGATGCTGAGAGCAAAGATATGGCGCAGCGACTGGCGCGAGTTGAAGCTTTGCTCCAGGCAGCAGAATCCACATCCTCAAACGCGCCGCAAATGTCAGAATTTCCACGCCCCCTCGACGTCGACTTCCAAAGAACGGAGCAAGGAGCTGCTCCTCCTAAGACTTCTTACAGAGAATCGTCGCCAGCATCACATAGCCACCACCCTCCAGCTCGAAGGTTCAGTCAGGCTGAGGGAGAAGAGACAGTATCTGTCGCTGGTATCTCCCCTTCCAATGATGCCCGTCTCGTTCCGACGATTGAATGCGGAGAAACCTCTGCTTTCCAAGTTTCTGGTTCCGACCGTGTCACACCTATGTCCGCCGCAGATTGTACACAGACTACCTCTTTAGCACTGGAACCCATGACCATGTCCCAGGCCCCGCAGATTCTAGCCTCAAATCAAATGGCCAGCCTTGAGCCAGATATACCTCCACCTAGCTACCAAAGCAATCTATTTGAAGGATCCATCGACACTCCTAGTGAGAAACAGGAAGTCAATAGTTTATATTCTTGCGAGAGCGTAAGTTGTCGAGTATTATTCTACAAGTGGACTGAGTCTAAATCGCTCTATAGACAAATTGGGAATATCACGGTTCGTCCTTGTCCACCCTCGGTGTGACCGCACCTGATACCAAAAACAGGACCGAGATCTTATCTCTCAATCTGTTCGAAACCTGGTATTCAGTGGGTTTCACAGAAAATTGGGACTCTCGCATTCCAGGATGCGGCTAGTATTCTAGCGAGAGACGTCACGCGCCGACTCAAAATTGAGAAGAAATTGTCAAAGGAAAGAACGTCGGAGCCGAGCGCGTCTCTGGCATGGAAATACACCCAAGGTAAGGACACGAAATCTTCAATTCACGAAAGAATTGCTGACAAGAACACTCAGCCTACTTCGAAGGCGCACCCGATGCCGTCTTTGGGGTAGTGGACCAGAACTGGTTCCGTGCTCGACTACAGCTTCAACTAGAGAACCCCAGTGTTGACGAGGATCCGGCTTGGTATGCTCTACGAAATGCCGTCTATGCCGTTGGGTGCCGGCTTGAGCTTTCACGGCGAGCCAGTTTCCATGAAGCTTATCAAACGGCATGGAATCACTTTGAAAATGCGCTCTCAGTGCATACAGAACTTCTATACTTTCGAACCTCCTTACCCGCTGTGCAAGCCCTTACTGTCATGGTACGAACCCTGCTCACTAGCACTACAAGTTGTCAGTCTAATCACCCTCCCAGGCCTACTTCACTGAAAGTATTGGAAGCCCTTGCCTCGAATATATGCTGGTCACAAACGCGGCTCGCTTAGCATATTCCAAAGGCCTCCATCGTCAACCTGTGTCGTCCTGGGATCTGAGCTCCTCGGAACAAAGTCAGAGAAATTGGCTGTTCTGGGCCATTTACTGTCTGGAAAAGAATTGTTGCTGCCGTTCCGGACGTCCCTCGGTTTGTGGATGCCCATAGCTTCATGAGTCACCCAACTGACGTTGCAGTGCAGGCGATTAATGACGATGAGATCAACTGCCAGATCCCGACAGTCGCCCCTGCCGGAGCCACAGTGGCAGTAGAGTATCCCACCATTCTCGTCAAGCTGGCCCAAATGGGTTCTCAGGTTGCGAAGCTGTTCTCAAGCGTCTACGGCTTGAACCAATCACCTGAGGCTCTGGCTGGCGCGATTGCGGAACTAAATTCTAGGCACGCCGAGATGGGAAAGACTCTGCATGATCTGGTCAACCCCGAAATACTCCTTGATAGTGTCAAGCTACCGACACAAATGAGCCTTCAACAGGCAAGCTACATTCGGCTCACATACTTCAACATAACGTTGGATATCCACACCACTCTCACAAGTCCATGGTCACAGCTAAGACAATGGCCCACGATCCATGACCAGGTCCAAATGTCTACAGATATTGTGGCCCGAACAGTACGTGCCGCGATACTTTCTACTCATTTCATCCGCATCGATGCCAGTACTCCAGTTCTGTAAGTTCCCGGTACCCTAGGTCCCGCCGTCTGATACACCTTGTTCAAGGCGCTAACAGCAACTGTAGGCTGGCTTTCTATGGGCCTATGTACGCCCTTATCAATCTGTTCATACACATCTTGCAGAATCCAGATCTACCTACCGTCCAATCCGATCTAGCTTTGATGGACATTGGAGCGGGACATTTTGCTCGCCTGGAGTTCGCCACGGACTCGGAAGTCCCGATTACTTTTGCAAAGGAAATCGCGGCTTTGGCACGGGCTGCCGTCAAATACAACAAGACCTTTCCACTGCTGTCTCTGAGCCAACCAACCACATATAACGAATTACCTGGAACTAATCACGATAGACGTGCAATGGACACGGGTGATGGTGGCCATGATGGAATGGCTAACATGTTCGACATGGAGCTGGATCATTGGTCTACATTTCTGCCACTTAGTGACTTTTGACCACGGTGTCTCAGAAATCGTCTTTTGACCGCGTTATTCTCGTATGAAGAAAGTATGCAGGCTCCGTGAATTGTAACTTTAATTGGAGGCCAGAAAATCACTTGTCGCGTACCATTGACATTCTCCATGGCCATAATGTAGACTATGGGCCTACTCTTTGGCTTCGACGACACCATAAATCGTTACGTTTCGTCGCCCTGGCCCCTCCTATACAATCCGAACGGCAAGCAGTAAACTTCCAACTATGAATTGACTCGTCAGCTGCTTTGAGCTTAAAAGGTAAGCTGTTGTTACAGAAACTTAAAACAGATATTACAACCGCACAGGAAGAGATTGGCATGGGAGCTAGGAACGTCTGATAGCAGGGAACCCTAGTTCCTGAAGCCAAATGGAATACCACGTCTACCAATCTTGACCTGCTTTTTCAGTTCTTTCTCGCTCTCGCCATTTCTCAAGCGATCGATCATCTCCTCCGGATCAGTATCTGTACCGATTGGGTTCTCAGCAAAGCATAGCGAATGCATGAAATCTGTGGCCTCTTCCGCCGAGCCAAAGTTGTCTGCTTGTGTCTCGATCATGTTTCCGTCGGGAGCCCTGTAGTAAATGGATGTCGTTGGCCCATGGATGACCAGCCACAGAGGCACAATGCCCGTTTGTTTTCGTTGGTTGTGAGCCAGGAGAAGGTCCTCCAGCATATCTGAGGTGAATGCGATATGCTCCGGACCGTACGTCATGTTATCTTTGTCCTTGGTGCCAGGAATTCCACAATCTCGTTCTCGTAGATCACCTCGATACCAAGAAATTCCTTGTAGAATCTCATAAGTGCCTCAAAGTTGTTCGTGCAGAGAACAACGTGAGCCAGTTGCTAGACGAAATGACATTGAGAGCCGGCTTGTCGAAGTCACCCATCATTGCGGATCACCGATTTAAAAGCTTTACTTCTGGGGTGATTGGGGCATATTCTGATCCCTAAGGGAGGGTCCTTGATTGGTAGAGACTTGCTGCTTGTCAAAACAGTCGTCAAAGGGCAAAAAGTTGCACGAGTTGTCAGTGCTTTAATGTCTGAGTGACCAAGGCGTTTCAGCCTAGCCTCAGAGGTTCGAGTGACCGAATGATTCGGCCGGGCTTGTCGATCTAAGCATTCAACGTGCTGCATTTTGAACCGGGATGACCATGACCCACCGAGGCTAGGCCGGAACTAGGGGGATGCGTGCCACTTACGGCCGAGCGAATGTGGTTAAGTATTGGAGAGCAAGAAATATTTGGCCGGCATTCTCGTCCCAAAAGCCCCTGCACGTGAGAGGCAGGAAAAGTAGAGAAGAGTACTAGAGCATAACAAATAGATCTCCATTCGTTTCCTAACAGCGGACTTTGAGACACATATACGTTTAAGTGCGATAGTGCAACTAAGGTTAATTCATTAACGCACTGACTCTGAGCTCTGGAGCTCTTGAAAGGTACCATGGCTGGGATACCAAGCTTCGATACTCTTTTTCGCCTTGACGGCAAGGTTGCTTTGATCACCGGTGGTACGTTGCTCCCAAAGTCATCTTGTATCCATGGGAAGAGAGGTTCTAATGTCTACCGGGTTGTAGGCTCAAGAGGTATCGGATTCTTCATCGCCGCCGCTTTCCTTCAATCGGGTTGCCAAAAGGTTATAATTACGGCGCGAAAAGAAGAAGGCCTCAAAGACGCCGCAGACAACCTGAATGCTATCCCCGGTATCTCAGGCCGTGCAATTTATATTGTCGCAAATCTGAGTAGTATGGGCGGCATCGAACAGCTCGTCGTGGACGTCAAGAAGGAGATCGACGATGGTAAAGTCCATATCCTTGTCAACAATGCAGGTGCCAGTTGGGGCGGATCATTTGAAGACTTTGAAGACTGGAAGGTTGCGAAGACTTTCGACGTGAACGTTCGTGCTGTTTTCAATTTGACCCGAAAGTGAGTCTTGTCATCCTATTATTGTCGAGGATGGCACATTCTGGAGCAGCACTAGAAACCTAAAATGCTGATATCTGTTCCCTTGAAATATAGAATGGTGCCATTTCTCGCATCAGCAGGCACACCCCAAGATCCCGCCAGGGTCATTATCGTGAGCTCCGTCGGCGGTATTGCCGTCCTTCACATTGGTGATATGGGCGCGATTGCCTACAACGCCTCGAAAGCAGCGGCACACCATTTGGGGAGAAATCTGGCCATGGAGCTTGTGACGAAGAACATCACGGCGAATGTTATCGCACCCGGTTGGTTCCCTACCCGTCTAGCGAGCCCTGCTATCGAGGTGTTCGGTGGGGCAGAGGAAGCTGCGCAAGATAACCCCATGGGAAGGCTAGGAATACCGGAGGATATTGCAGGCGTTGCGGTGTATCTATGTTCTAAAGCAGGTAGCTACATCAATGGCCAGGATATCTGCGTAGACGGTGGGAAGAGACTGATGGCTGGCAACATGACATCACACCTCAGGGACGCAAGAAAGAAGGACAAGCTTTGAGACAGTAGCTGATCAGCAGCATTTCCCAGAACTCAATGTAGAGTCCTGAATGAAGGGATTTGGGAAACAGATATTAGACGTGGGGAGGAATGCAATCTCGACACAGCATTGTGTATGTGCAACTATCCGGGGGCTCCAGAGAAGGCCTGGACAGGCGACTTTAGATTTGAAATTCATTAAGCATTCGTATGATCGAAAGTTTCCGCCCATCTATGCTGCACAGGATGCTGAGGAAGGAACTGAAGGAATAATACACGATGATAAGTGGAAGGTCTTGTCAAGGTGGGGCATAGCCTCCGGTATGTTCGAAATTAATCAATAGTTCTTCCTGTTTTGGAGCATCTCCCCTACTTCCGCGGGACGGTGAATTAAACGCTCTGCCGTGAGGATCTGCGTTCTCCGACGTTCGGGGAAATGCTGCTAGAACATTGAGACAAGTTGGTCGGGGAATAAACGTCATTTGAGCCGTTGCCGAAGCCAATTCTAGTATCCAGCTATGCGTTGATGTGAATTGGGCTCCCCATCTCTTCGAAAGACCCTATCTTGCGCTTAAATCCTTCTTGAGGCTTAAAGCGCAAATAAAGAGACGGATTCATGAATTACATAAAGCAGAGAAATTCCCCAGTTCACGCCACGTACAAGAACGTTAGGCTCCCATCTTCCCTAAGAAACTCGCTATCAGCAGCCGGTTAAGAAACGGCACCATGTCACCAGCTTTCCAAAGTAAAGTTGCAATTGTGACGGGAGGGGCTTCTGGGATAGGATTTGCTATAGCACAGAGACTCGTGGAGCTCGGCGCCAAAGTTGCTATTGGCGATATAGACGCGGCTTCCGCAGATCAGGCAGCTGCGTCGATCGGGCAGTCCTGTTTGTCTGTTCAATTGGATGTGGCGGACGAGGCTTCGGTCAAGCGTGCCATTGAGCAAGTCGAACATCGGTTTGGCGCGCTCGATGTCGCAGCCAATTGCGCCGGTGTTCAGTTGGCTGTAGGTCCCATCACCGATCTCAACGCGGACAATATCGAAAGGACCCTGAATGTAAACCTGAAGGGCACCATCCTATGCCTGAAGCACGAGATCACCCTCATCCTCAAGAACGGAGGGAAGGGAGGGGCAATTGTCAACATTGCCAGTGCGGCAGCGTCGCAACCCCTCGCTTACAATGGGCCTTACTCGGCTTCCAAAGCCGGGGTGATCGCCATCACCAAGTCAGCGGCCGCCGAGACCGCAAGAGAACATATCAGGATCAACTCTATCTCTCCTGGCTACATCGATACGCCCATGATGCGAGGAGCCAATATTGACACCAATTTCGCAGCCACTAGGACCCCGCTTGAGAGATGCGGTGAGCCGCCTGGGGATGTCGCCGACCTGGCCACCTTTCTCTTATCTGAAGATGCAAAGCAGATTCACGGTATCGACGTTCCAATTGACGGTGGCATGCTTCTTGGCCAAATGGTGAAACCGCCCGGTTACTAGCAGGGGCCATGAGAAAGCCTGTTCAATCAAGATCTTGTAAATAATCTCCTCCCCTCTACCTCTGTGTAGAGTTCATAGTCCTCATACTGAATCAAACACCAGGCATACCATGTCAATCAGCGATCCAGCCTTCTGTATCGCGAAGAGTATTTTAATTGCGCCAGGGGGTGATCAAACGTAGGTATCTAACGTGGAGGGTGCTAGAGCTAGCATGTTATATGTTGTGGCCTTGCTCCTGCCACCCGAAGTGGCGGGCACCACCCGGGTGGGCAGGTGCCACCCCAACCGGGCGTGAGCCCTCTTTAGCTTCGCAGGTTTAGCTAGACAGATAGAATACTAAGCATTCTACCATTTCACGGGTTTCCCCTTACATTATAGAACCTTGTACCTTGCACCGCCGGCGATATTATTTGCCCGCTAGCTAGGATTTCAGACTACCTGCTTTTCTATCGCTTCTTGATGCCGATTATGTGTCCCGCGGTGAAGAACAGCTGCCACCTCCCTCGTCATGCGGTCATCAACATTTGGTGTGAAGAAAGTAAGGATGATTCCCACACCGCTGAACGCAATCGAGGTCAGAAAAACTGTACGGAAGGAGTCCGCTGCGGCGTGCTTATACGCAGCTTCACCCGCCGCCAGGATCTGGGGAGTCAAGCCTTTCACGGCACCTAGTGCCTCCGCACTTCCTGCTGTCAGTGCCTGTACGAAAGACGTGACACTCTGGACTGGGAGACCAGCATTGACCACCGCTGGTGGGACCTGCTTCGCAACGGTATCGGCCAGTCGATTTTGGAGGACGGCTGTGTAGATTGCGGAACAGACACCGCCCATTATTGATCGCAGAGCTCCCATGATACCAGTCGCTACTCCGATGTCATCTTGATCGGGGATATCAATGGTGGTGATAACAATGGCTACGCCGTCGGTATAGCCGATGAAGAAGGTACCGAGGAACAGTAGTGCAATTGCTTGAGCTGGAGTGTGCTCGTTACAAGTGGCGACACCTTGGATAAAGTTAGCTCCAAGCACACCGACCCGGAAGAAGGAGAATTTGCAGGAAAGAGAGGAGGGGAGATGCTGCTCGAGATATGACTTACAGGACAAAAAGATTGCACCGGTAGTAAACGCAGCTATTAGCTGTAATCTCGTCTTCCCCAAAGGTTCGGCTACGAGGCAGCCAATAATCTCTCCCGCAGTGATTCCAGTCGCAACAATGCAGGACAGATAGCCTGTGTACATTGGATCATTGTCGTGAGCGTAGAGAATTGAGACCATGTTGGGCCACACCAACGCGAAAGCATAAAACACGCCTCCGCAAAAAGCTATAACAAGAACCGTTGCTACCCATCGGCCGTTCTTGAACAGCTTGATGGGCACAAATGGCTCAGACAAAGGCATTAGGGCTTCGTATAGGCCGAAAGCAATCAAGATGACGCCACCGAGCGTAGTTGTTGCGATAACATGTGCAGATTTCCAAGGATAGACAGAGCCGCCCCAGGTGAGACCCATAAGGAACAGAAGGATCCCTGCGATGAACATTCCAGTACCGGTGTAGTCATAGCGCTTAATCCACTTCATGATGCGGTCATTACCATGTTTCTCGGAGAAGGTGGGTGGGAAATAAAACGCCGCGAACATGGCTAGAGCCAAAGCGTTCCAGATGATCAGGTAGTAGTAGCACCAGCGCCATCCAGCTTTCGTATTGAGGATAAATATGTAGGCCATAGCCGGACCGAAGCAAGAAGTTGGAAGTTGGAATAGGTAGACAAACGAGTTTGTCGCAAAGCGATATTTCATGGGCACGAGTTCCCCCATGATGAAAGGATAGGATGCTCCGGTCGAAGAAGCAAGACCGACTAATGTCTCACCGCCAATGAGAACCGGCACACTGTTTGCGGTACAGCAGACAATGCACCCAACAAGCCCAAGGACACTGCCGCCGATGAAGAAGTACCGGCGGCCAAACAGGTCCGAAAGACGACCCACGAGAGCTAGGCCGATAGCGAGACATATCGTGTATGTCAAAGCGACCCAGACAATATTGCCATTCGGGCCTATGTCTTGATTGACTTGAGTGAGAATGGGAGCCAGAAGCGCAAATCCCCCAACAGAAGCGGCCAAGTTGAAACACAGGGCTGCCATGGTACCTAAGAAGAAAGGGCTGTAGAAATAGCTCTTTGGGAGCTCAACGCCGCGATCGCCTTCGCGGTGAGGCTCAAACTTGAGTTCAAGAGCTGGTACATGATGTCGTTCTCCTTCCATGGGCTGCACAATACTCTCTATTGTAGTATCGTCCAGGTGTTTGCCCTCCATGCGGTTTCTTGCTTTTTTGAATGTGAAATGTGACAATCTTTTAATTCTTCAAGGTAAGGCCGGATCGAAAATCGAGATGATCTTTCGTTTCAGAGGATATTTTCAACCTTCCTTGACCTCGTCGATTGCCAAACAAGGTGCTAACTTCATCTGATCGGAACTGCGGTTGCAGTGATCGCCGAGGAACGCGGAGTGACACATTATTGATCCAACCTCCACTTCCCCGGAAAAGTCTAAGCTGGTCGACACAATCTGGAGACGAGCGTACTAAGTGGAACCCCCCGCATGCTATCTAGCTAAGCGTTTGATTCACAATTTCCACTCTCGGAAGAATCAGGTGGCCGGGATTCCGAAACTATCGCAGTTCTTACACTCTACCCCATCGCAGGTGGTTCCGCAATTTAAATTCGCTTTCTTCCCCAGATTCAGAGGCACTAGGCTCACTCCGAACCAGTCAGGAAACGCGGAGACCACTTCGCTCGCGTAGTTGCCAGTTGGTATATATAGTTTAAGCATCAGAAGCACTGCTGGATCCAATTCGGCTATTTTACACATTAGAAACCCAACAGTGACACGACGAGAAGATGCAGGACTCCGCATCCACGATGACTTCAACTGAGAAACCAGTTGTGCTTAAGCACGAAGAGTTCGCAGACGACCTCGAACACTCGGATGAAGTGACAGCTGCAGCTCTTGGAAACTCTCTACCCAAGCATTACTACCGAAGTCCGCAATACATCATGTCTTTTGTGGTGTGTGGCCCTGGCGCTCACTTGGACTGTACCAAATGCTGTTCGCTAACCGCTCTGCAATAGTCCATGGCCCTTGCATACCAAGGAGCATTCCTTGGTTATGTCATGGCAGCCAACGTGATCACCATCATTAATCAAGATCTAGGTTTGGAAAAACTAAGCCTTTTCATTGAGATACGTGTGCTGACCAGACACCCTTCGCCATTTCAGGCCCTAGTGCCGACTACATATTGATTCTCCTCGTCTACGTTCTATGCCAGACAGTGACATTCACACTGGCTGGTCGCTTCGGCGACATATTTGGTCGTAGGTGGATCTTTATTGGAGCCAATGTCCTCGCCTTTATCGGGTACATGGTCAACAGTCGAGCCAAAAACATCAGTACTATCATTGGAGGGGTGAGATTGCAGCCCTGCCCGGGTGCAAAAAAAACATAAACGCTAACCAAAAGCTCATCAGAGTGCAATAGCAGGCGTTGGAACTGGCGTCCAACAAAGTATGGCGGTTATCTTTGGTGAAATGGTGCCAAATAGCCACCGCAATATGGCACTTGGACTCACATTCGCGCTGTTGGCCCCGCTCTCCACCATCGGGCCAGGTCTGGGTATGTGTGATGACGCCCCTGTAAGCTGAAGCGTACACTAACAGTGTCTGCTTCTAGCTCGAACTATGGTGGACAATGCCTCGTGGCGTTGGGTGTACTATCTCCCTGCCATGTTTTCTGGACTATCCGCTCTCCTTCAGCTATTCTTCTACTTCCCTCCCAATTTCCGCCAACTGCACACGACCTTGTCGAAAAGGAAGGCAGTGATGAACCTCGATTTTATTGGAGCCATCATCTTCGCCGGCAGTGCGACATCCATCATCCTCGGGATTTCCTGGGGTGGACAGAAATATCGTAGGGCTGGTCTTCCCCTATACGAGATTTAGACCTTCTACTAACCTCATCCAATCAGCGTGGCGTTCTGCTGAGGTTGTCACTACTATTGTGGTGGGAGGGGTGGGTCTTATCGCCTTCGTCTTGTGGGGTGTGTTGTGTTCCTATTTCTCTTCATCTCTCTGTCAGAAAGTGCTTGCTAAATGTTTGAGCAGAACGATTTGCTCCGTTGAAAGAACCTTTGCTGTCCCTCTACCTCTTCCGAAACCGTAACTACGTGGCCTTGACGGTTGTCGCGAGCGTTGGATCGATGATCTTCTACGCCCTCAACATTGTTTATCCACAACAAATTGCTGCTGTCTACGGGAAGTCGGTCCAGACTACTGGCTGGATGAGCGTACGTTTTGAATTCGAGCGTCACTCTCGGTATCAAAATACCAAAGCTGACGTTTATTAGTGTTCCCTGGTAGCAGGTGCTGTCTTCGGCCAGCTCCTCGGCTCCTTCTCAAAGTGGTACCATCGTTGGGTATCCCTAAAATGGCAGCTGGTCATCGTCTGTATAATCTTCACTTCTTTCACTGGCGGTATGGCCACCGTTACGGTCGATCATGAGGCCCGGGCTATTGTGCTCAGCCTACTCTCCAGTACTATGATTGGATATATGGAGGTCCTTACTTTGGCTGGCGCTCCCCTGATGGTGGAGCCGCAGGATATTGGCTTGGCCAATGGAGTAGAATACACAATAAGGAGCGCTTGCTCAGTTCTTGCAGGTAAGTGGCGATCCAGCCTATTCATTTGAACAGATGGTGGTTCTCTGACGATACTACGATCAGACTCAATCTTTGTCACAATTGTGAGTGTTGGGATGAAATCTCTGTGAGAGACCGTAGTGCTAACAGATTGCAGCTTCAAAACAGGCTCTCCTCAAATATTGGCAAATGGGTTGTTCCCGCTATCTTGACGGCGGGCCTGCCTGCATCTTCGATCGCAAGCTTCCTAACGGCACTCTCAAGTGGCAATATTGTTGCCCTCGAAAAAGTTACTGGTGTCACGCCCGCAGTTTTGCAGGCAGCGACCACCTCAGCCCTTCGCTCGTACGAGAATGCTTTTCAACTCATCTATCTGGTCAGCATTGCATTCGGCGGTTGTGCAATCATTGCCTCCTTGCTGTTGGACGGGCCGAAATTGGCGGAGCGGATGACTTCTGAGGTCGCGCGCAAACTGCAGCACGTGAAGCAAACAGAGCACCGCCTTGAAATACAGGGAAGCTCTGAGGCCTAACCTCACATCGCGCACTGGATTTTGATTGCGCGCAACCCCCCGTAGTGGCAGGCGTAACCGTGCTAGAGTGCACAATCAACATCCGAACTGAGGCATGACACCAATAGTTTTGGAAGATGGGGGTGGAGGGGCCCACATTCAATGAGAACCCATGTATCATGGGTTACCGCGCGGTTGGACGTGGAGTCTGGAGTCAAGCTATGTGCAACCATTCCAGTCTGCCAAACTGGAACCCACATGCGAGAAGGTCAGGGCGGAAGTTTTGTCATATTGAGAATCGAAGTTGGCCATGGAAGGAGTACCCGCCTCCAAGTCTATCCATGATGACGGGGAAGTCTGTGAGAACTATTCTGGTATGATTACAGTAGTGCATTGTGGTCGAGCCCAATTCGCTAATAATGTATTAAATTTAATCTAGCACTACAACCGCTGTGGAACAAGCACTGATCAACAAGCTACTCTTACTCGGGGCGAGACTCACAGACGAACCGTATTATGAAAGTTGTCTCACTGTCGTATAAGGGACTGTTGTGATGGATGATATGACTGTCTACCCTATCTCGTGCACAGAGAGGGATGGGGGGCTTTAAGCTTCTTTGTACGGATAGATATACACCAAAGTTATTTCGCTGGTTATTTGGTCGATGAGGTATTTCCACCACATTCTTTGACCAAGAACATCCTGATTGATTCCCTGTCGAGGAAGTTCAATTCATCCGCGGTGACCATCTTCCGAGCCTCGGGCGTGGACGAGTTGTCCTGGAACTCTTGAAAACCCTTCTCGGTGTCAAACCAGGCCTCGGTGACCACGTCGCAGACGGATGACGACAGGCTGTCCAGTTTGCTGAACGTCGAGTCTTCCTTCACATAGTTGCGCACGTAGCGCGAGATTGACGGCGCAAGACTCAGGATCAGCGGAACATGAAAATTTTCGTAATAGTCCTCAAACTGTTCCATCGAGGTCCCTGGTTTTCGTCTTAAAAAGGCCACTAGCTTTACCGCCGGTGTTGAAGGCATGTGTGAGGATTCGAGATTGATTTTTGGTTTGATATTTTCTAGGCAATGGGGAAGAAGTTGGCCTCAGCTTTTCAGCAAAGGGGTTGATAAACACACACAATATCCACTTTTCAACGGTAGCTTCTTCAAGCTTTTGGACTCCCATTCGGCGGAGTCTTTCGAGGACCCTACAGGATTGGTCAGCGGCGATTCTCCCCATCCCTCTCGGGCCAGAAAGATGCGTCCCCCCCGAATATTTGCATTCGGCTACTCAATCTTGTCGAAGCTAAGGATTTTGCGACCCGAATGTTCCGCGGATGAAAGACTGCTTGTTGGCTGTCAGAGCAGATGACCGCATGAGCTACACCACTCGTCCGCAACTTGTGTCAATGATCCTGAGATTGCCCGCAATTGTGCCGAACCCCTTTTGTTCAATGTCATGTACAACTCCCGGGGGAAAGAAATTGACTCTAGCTAGTCCTTGTCCGCCATACTGCCGTGTCACAGGAAGAGATTTCTTGTCTGTTTGCTCTAGCCAGTGAGTTTCGCCGGTCCAGAGCAACAAAAAGTTTAACTTCTTGAGCTTCTCAGTCTACTGCATACTTCACAGTAAATGTCCGAAGAAAATTAGGAGCTTCTACGGTCCGAAAAGCTGAGCTCGCCCGAGCAAGGTCGTCACTCTCGTTCACCGGCCACACATTTGGCCTATGGAACTCCTGTGTTTCCAATGCATCTCACCACGATCATGTGGCCAGGCCATAACTTTATCGCGGATAGTATGCCACAGATGCGCTTATCCATGGACAGAGAGACAGAGCGTGCTGTGCGTCTCGCCTCTGAGATGGATCACTCTAATATTGAGTTTTGAGAACTCAGAGCGACGTCAGTTGAAGACAATTGTGTTTGGGGACGTGGGTTATCACCCGTGTGTTCACATTGATCAAACGCCTTAGGTTATCGTATTGTGTGAATACCCTTCGTTGCAACAGATTTCTAATCTGTTGAATTTTTCCTAATACCAACTAGATGGAAATTCTTCGAACCTAACAAGTCCTATGTTGGTCAACGAGGATGACCTCTTTCCCCGCGAAGCACGTCATGGAGTTTGGCTTCATGAATCCGCTTTCCTCATCCTGCCTAATCTCCATCATAGCTCGGTGATACGCAGGCCCATCTGTTTGGGTTCGGGCATCAAACCAGATTCCGGCGCAGATGTCGTATGGCGCCTTGACCACTCCAAAATCCTTTGCTAGTTTATCCAGGACGAGCGGATAATATAGATGGTTCTGCACATACTTCACAATCCCCATCGCCGGAGCCCAGCGCTGCGTCATGGTCGAATGACAACGACCCCAGTATTCCACGTCTTTGGTCCTGTCGGGTACCTCGGCGAAAGCCACGGCCCTGATAACATGATTGTACGCTGAGGCCATAAGAGTGTCTGGGGAACTGGGAGAAACAAATGGTCTTTCTTCAACCACGTAGATATGACAATGTTCAAGGTCAAGGTATGCCTGCAAAAATGTCTTCAGCGACTGCCACGCTTGCCGGCCACGGTGAGAATTGTAACTTTCGGAAGAAAACTTGTCGATTGTGCCGTCAAAGTAGAATTCCTCAACAATGTCAAACGGAGGGCCAGGTCGAATGAGGTTCGGACGATTTGATCGTAGTAAGTTATCCAGCTCATCCGGCGTCCGATGTATCTGGATGTATTTAATCAGGTTGAGTGGTGTTTGGAGAGAGGCGACAAGGGGCCCATACTCCTCACGCCAGACCTTCTGAAAGTGCTCTGCTGTGATTTCATCTCTCTGCCGCAATGCCCAAACTAATTTTACTGTCATGATCACCACGAAGACAGAGGATCGTAGCAAGATTTAGCTTGCAGAAAGCCTCGTAGTCTCTATTCGCTTGAGCTATTTAGAAATTGAGAATTCTAAGTCATGCTTAAAGAAGTGAGTCGTTGAATGTACGTCGAAGTGTCATAAATGCAAGGCAGGGTCAATTTTATGCATTACTCCCGGACGGCAGAGTCTCATCCGAGACTCCGGCCCCGGCGAAAAGAGTCATCAGTAATTTTGAAGCCGAATGTCTAGCACTATTGTCATTCATTTCGGTCGAGAACCTAGAAATCACCCCTGAGGTTTATCAGCTCCACCTGGCGTGAAGATGCTGCGTGTAAGAAAGCGAGCTGATTTGCTCCTTTCAGATTTGGAGCCTCAAAATAGATATGTGCCACACGGCTAGATGTAATACACACTTCCCCTCAGCCATCTAAGCCAGTGCCTTCTTGAAGCCAGCGATGGAATCCTTCATGAAACCTTCATATATCGGTGATATCATGGCCACTCCCTCCGAGTCAATCTCCTCTGCATCTGCAATCCAAGTGACCTTGCATTTATCCCCTTCGATGCTTTCTAGTTTCCAGCTGCCGAAACCGCCCTTCATGGGAAGAGCGGGGTTATCCATTATGCGGTAGGAAATGTAGTGATTGTCGTTGTCTAGTACTTCTAGTTTCTCTTCTGCGACTCCAGCAATAGACATCACGGAGCGAACAGATCCGACACCTTGGCCGTTGGCCTTGCACCATTTGATAGACGGCATCCAGGCTTTGATAGCTCCGAAGCTAGCAAGTAAACTCCATACATGTTCAACAGGATGGTCGAAGACGTCTTCCTCGATGCGAATCAAAGTTCTTCCCATGTTTGACATCGTGTAGTGGTTTGATCGGAAAGGTTCTGGCAGCTCACATGAATAAGTGATGCTTCAATTTTGTGAACGTTGGAGGCTCGGCAGACGAGAGTGGCTGAGTTATGGGTCTAGAAGATACAGGCGAAAGGATATGACTTCTTCACTTGATAAGACACAAGACAGAGTTGTTTAAGGCGATAGTTAATAGTCGACTCGGTCAACCCGGTGTTTTTATCGTCCGATTCATCAGTCATCTCCTGAGGTCGGAGGCTGACCTTGAATTTCTCCGAGGCCGATCAGATATCGACTTGGCCGTGGAATAGTTAGCAAGCCCAGCCGAGAATCCAACGGTTAGAAGACAACATGCTCAACTCCAAAGGGGAATTTGGCCGCGATACACACTTAGTAACCAAACTTTGCAGCTTTAGAATCTGATTCTAGGGTTGTAGAATGATGAGCTTCGATATCTAACTTGCGAGAAATTTCATTGCCTAAAATCCAAAACCTCTTCTCCGACAGTAAAGAGGTGGTTTGCCCAAATTCCTATTCTTTCGGCACCTGATACTGGGAAAAGATCTTCTCCGCCTCGGCGAATTCACGCATAATCGTCGCTTTCTTCGCCTCAGACCGGATTTTGATACTGCACTCGAAAGGAAGAGGAACAACTATAATGCCGTCTCCGTAGCCCTTCTCACTAATATCCACGTCAACCGGATTTCCGTGTGCATCAAGAGCGGGCGAGATATCAAAAGCCCAAAGAATTTTGGCAATCGCTACAAACAGAGCCCGTTCCGCCAGGTGGATTCCAGGACACAACCGGCGACCAGTACCGTATGCGTAATGGTCACGTTGATTGTAATCCGCAGCACGAGAATATTCGTCGGCAAGGCCATTTTTGTCTGCAAAGTGGTCCGGATCAAAGGTCTCTGGGTTGGGGAACCTCACTGGGTCACGGTGCAATCCGTATATGTTGACTATAATGTCGCTACCCTTTGGGTAAAGTTTTCCGTCCAGCCATACATCTGTCAGACTTGTTAGTTTCCCAGCATAAAAATCAAGGGGCTGCCACTCACCTTCGGCCAAGGCATGGGGAAAGCCGATCGGCGCAATAGGGCGCAATCGCATGGTCTCTTTGATGACGGCGTTCACCAGGGGAAGACGGTCAAAGTTCGCATACACAGGCGAGTGGTCGTCCCCAACGACTGCATCGATTTGATCCTGGACTCTTTTTGCCACCATGGGGTATTTGATGATCATGTGAATAAAGGCGTTGATGGAGCCTGAGAGAGTGTCAGACCCCGCCTCCATCAGCAGCCCAGCCATGAAGTATGTCTGATGCCAATTCCATCCCAATTGACCCTGTTGTTCAATTAGCCGGTCAGCAAAGCTGTTTCTTGGGCCCTCCTTCTCTCGGCGTTTGACCACGGTGTCCAAGTAGCCAGCGTAAAGTTCGTTGATTTCTTTCTTTGTCTCCGCAAGTTGATCTCTCCAATTGCCCCAGAGTCGTTGTGGAAAGTACTTGAGGAAAGGGAAGAGCTCTATCGGTGGTACAGTTCCGGGTTGCAGCAACGTGGTTGTCTTGCTCAGTACTCTGTCAATGTTGACCATATGCCGAACCTTCGTATGTGGTGTTCGGATTCCGTATCCTTCACAGTTATGGTCAGCTTGTGCACACCCCATGAGATCTGGTCACTATTCACCCACCAACGCTCATGACGAAACTGTTCCCGAATCGTTTGGTGTGCTTCAAAAACTCAGCAGGACCGACGCAAAGGTCTCTCAACAACTGAGCGGCCTCAGCTTCTATCAGTGGCATATGTTCCTTTTCTACGACCGAAGCCATAAAATTCTGGTGGAGAAACTTGCGAGCGATCCTGAAACGTGGATTGTTCGCTTGCATCAGCAGGATCTCGTCATGATCGTATAACATGTCGTCCATCGCTGAGGGAGGCCTGTTACTTGATACAGAATTCCTCTTATCCATCAACTCTTTCACGAGGCGCCGGTCCGTGAGGACAATGGCATATCTCGACGCAAACTTCACGGAGTACACTCCCCCGTATTGGGTCGCCCATTCTGCAAATCTATGTTTGTCAGACAGTGACCAACTTACACCCAAGCGAGCGGGATAGATCAATATACTTTAAATAGCTCCTATCTCTAGGAAGTTGATGCAGATTTCCTATTATTGGCAATCCAGGGGGTCCTGCTCAAGTTAAAATGCGAGTTCGACATATTTCTCCATTTGGAACGAACCATCAGGAATATTCTTGCCTCGTCCACCGCTGGTAGAGACCACGTAAGCAAGTAAGATAACGACAACGGAGCCAACAACAGCGAGGAAGATGAAGCCATTCCCGTGGAACTGAGCTGGGTCTAGTGTAGGGAAAATGTTGCTCTTCATCGTCTCGTTTCGAACTCTTTGCTTAGATGGTGCTTGCTTCCATCTTCATATTGCTCCTATATAGGTATGAAGTATGGCCAAGAAGCACAGCTAATTTAAAACCCACTGGTTCTGCACTTGTCGAGTTACAAAGTAGCGCTCTGTGTGAAGCGTGGTGAAAGTGAACCCTCGGGCACCGCCGCACCCCGAGCAGAATGGGAATAGCCAGGACGTCCCGGAGCTCAACCCCCGAAGCGCCTCAACGTGTTCCCGTTCTTGTGGACTCCATGATCATAAGTAAACACCGGGCACACCGGGTTAATCATGCTACTGTCGCTCTGCGAAATTACCGGGACAGGCTTTGATTGCTCGGTCCCTCCGGCAAGTGGCGTCCCGCCTCCGCGTCGGCAGTGCTTTTCTGCTGGCTTCTAATTGTGATTACGCCAGAGAGATGCCATGAAGTTCAACAAATCGATAGAAAAAGGATTATAATCTTTAAATACCGTACAGAACTCTCCAAGTGCATCATGTCAGATATTTTAAAAGGTGTCGCTCTGATTTCAGGAGCAGGTTCCGGTAAAAGCTCTGATCAACGGCGCGAAAGGTTTGCTGATCTTTGCCATCTGAAGGAATTGGACGAGCAACAAGCCTTGCATTTGTTCGCCATGGAATCAACAAACTTGCGTTTCTAGACATAGACCCTATCGGGATGGCAGCGACCAGAAACTTGGTGCTTGAGTTGAACGACAAAGTTGAAGTGCTTGAGTGCAAGGCCGACCTCTCCAATGAGAAGGCTATTATTGATGCCGTCCGAAAAGTCGTCGACAAATTCGGACAGATTAATATCGCTGTGAACAATGTTGGAGTCGGCGGTCCAATGTGTGCATCAACCGAGATGAGCTTGGATGATTATCGCAAAACGATTGACCTGGATCTTGTCGGCCTCTGGATAGCTCAACGTGAGGAAATCAGGCAAATGCTGCAGCAGGACCCAGACGAGCAAAGGTAAGAAGAGCCCCTCGAGCTACTCCGTCAGATTCTGAACATTTCTTGCAGCCCGGAAATCCAAAGCCGTGGGGTGATTGTGAACTTATCCTCCACGTATGGGCTCGTGGCTCCGTCTGCCATGACTCCAATACCACCCTACATCGCCTGGTGAGCCCAGCCAATTTACACTAAAGATTCATGATAACACCATGGGCAATGACTCACTCGCGTTTAATATAGCAAGCATGGGGTGTTGGGGATGACAAAGGCGGTAAGTTGATGCTCGACCTTGTTCTGGCTGCTCGGCATTTTGACTCATACACGCAAGGACGCAAACCACTACGCGAAAGATTATATACGGATCAATGCCATTTGTCCAGGGTAGGTTGGTCTTGTAGCTGTTATAACTCTCCAGACACTGGCTGAATAGTCTTTTTCGAAAGTTTCGTCAATACCCCTGCGTTCAAGGCTGCCACCCAACAGGACGGTATCATGCTGAACGAGTTAAAGAAAGTCCCAATGGGCCGATTTGCGGAAGCCTCAGAGATAGCGGAGGCTATTTCATTCCTCGCGTCACCAATGAGTAGCTATATGACGGGAGCCAGTTTGGTTGTGGATGGGTAAGAACTTCATGCGCTTATGCCTATTCCCAGATTTGACGGCTAAACTGAAATGTAGAGGTTTTACAAGCCAATAAATCTCAAATTGAGGTCACCGCAGCCCCTTATTAGTTTATGATCTGTAGTGCTCTGGAACAGCTTGATATGCTTCGGTCAATGTCGCTCCAGGAATCTTGTCTTTTCCGAGTGGAATTACCACGCTTTCTAGGACCGCAATTGGCAGGAATGAATCGGCGAGTGTGTGGGAGATCATGTTGAGTCTATCTATTCGCATTAGGTTATCGCGTCACCGTAGTGAATAGCTTGCCGGGAGATATATGGCATGTTAATTTATCCACAGGCTCAGCAGATTGTGTTCCTGCGTGCACTGTCTGCTGACCCAAAATAATAGACAGTCCCTGCCTAAAGGAGGTGCAATTAGAGGCGAAGAGTTTGCCTGATATATCTAAAATCCAGTCCGTGATAACATACCCAGGTAGTTTCGCTGAAGGTAGATCATACTCGCCAGCTAAAATTTAATCTGTGACAGCACTATCTGCCGCACCACTATGGTTGCTTAGTTCATGCCAACGAAAATCCGAACAGGGGCCGGACTCGGCGAGATTGGGTCGTCTATGGAATTAACCGGCGCCGCCATTGGCGACATAACTGTCCATCTCCATTTTCTACCCGGATACAAGCCGGAGGCATCAGCTACCTATGTTACCCTTCATCTTAAGGGATAACTGCCAATTTTTACGAGCAAATGTTGTGAACGTTCCTTAAAGCATGTTGATGATATTAAGATCTATTGGTGCATCTCTTGCGCGGTTCAGAAGCAGATGTATCTGTCCAAGGATGACTTTTGTGTCTAATTGCCAAAGACATCCACCTTCGCGCAGATATGCTACGGCTAGAGAGGTAAGATGACTCCTTTGTGCACTTACACACATAAGGTGGTGAATATCTTTGTTCACTCCTACCGTAGTGCTATTATTCAAGAATAATATCTGACGCTTCGCAGCAGACTGTCTTTGACGACGCATTCGATGTAATTGCCGTTGGATCAGGAGCCGCAGGACTGACAGCGGCACTCGTAGCCGCAGTCAGCGGGAACAAGCGTGTCCTCGTCATAGAAAAGACCGGCTACTATGGTGGAACGACCGCGTATTCAGGAGGAGGGCTTTGGATTCCAGGGAACCCAAAAATGGCAGAACTGGGACTTCCCGACTCTCGCGAACTTGCCGAAACTTACATACGGCATATTTTAGGTGAGAAGTATCAAGAAGACTTGATTTCGGGCTTCCTGGACTCGGCACCCGCAATGGTCCAGTGGATGGAAGACAATTCGACCGTACAATTTATGGGCACTCCAGCGCCCGATTATCACATGGATCGCGAAGGCTCAGCCTACGGACGCACCATCATGACCAAGCCGTACGACGGCCGGAGGCTCGGTGGACTAGTCAAAGAGGTCCGATACCCTCTTCAAGGCATGTGTGCTTTTGGCTCCATGCAGGCAGATCTCAGCGAAATCAATAAATGGAAAAGACCATTCGCCAACAGGAGTAATTTCGCCTTCTGCACCAGAAATCTGATGAGATATATAGCTGATATAGTTTGTTACGGGAAAGGTACGGCGCTGTACAATGGGAATGCGCTGATCGGTCGGCTATTAGAATCAGCGAATCGAGCAGGGGTGAGTTTATGGAACAACGCCGCAGCAATCGAGCCCATAGGGCAAAAAGGACAGATTGAAGGCCTCATTATACGAAAGAACGAGACGAATATCCGAGTCCGGGCAAACAAGGCTGTCGTTTTAGCTACTGGAGGATTCGGCCGCTCAGTGGAATGGAGCCGTAAGTACTTGCCTAACCACGACTGGTCAGCTACCCCCCGAGGTAATCAAGGAGACGGCCTTTCAATCGGCGTCGCAATCGGTGGAAATCTCCCTCCGCCGAATGAAGACAACGCTTTATGGAGTCCCATTTCTCAATTTATTCCAAAGAGAGGTCCAGTGCGAAATTTTCCACACCTTGCCTTAGATCGTTCTAAGCCTGGTAGTATCATTGTTGATGGCGATGGTCAACGATTCGCCAATGAGTCGGCCCCGTATCAGCCATTTGGGCATGAGACACATGCTGCAGGAGTTCGCAAAGAATATCTAGTAGGCGATAGGAGATTTCTTCGGCGGTATGGCATGGGAATGGCCCTTCCAGCACCATACCCTATTGGACACCTACTCCGGCGGAACTATCTCTTACAGGCACCGACAATTCTAGAACTCTCTCAAAGAATGGGTATCGATCCAGCGAAGTTGTCGAGCACAGTCGACCGATTTAATCGTTTTGCACGCGATGGCAGAGATGATGATTTCCAGCGTGGAGAATCCGTATATGATCAAGGTTACGGTGATCCCGAAGTCAAGCCCAATCCATGTCTCGCACCGCTGGAAAAGCCACCGTTCTACGCACTGCCACTCTATCCGGGAAATGTATCGACCTTGTTCGGCCTTGAGACAAACAACAATGCTCAAGTGCTCAACTCTTTCGGGAATCCTATGCGTGGCCTATATGCTGTAGGCGCCGACCAGAATTCCATCATGAAAGGTCGGTACCCTGGGGGTGGGAGTACTCTTGGACCGGGAATGGTTTCGGCTTATCGAGCCGGTCTCCATTTGTCTGGTCGGCTTCGATAATGCTAGAGTTTGATATTTACAATAGCGGTTAGCAGTTGCCTTGAAATATCCATTTTCAGGCCGAATTTATGTCATAGAGAGTCAGCAGCATCTCATCACTCTATCAATCCAGAATCGCGTTAACTGCCGTGTCAAACAGGAGCAGACCCTACGAGTCATCAGTTCCAATTTCCCGTGGAATAGTCACTAGGATGTGCCGCCGAAAAATCTGGGGAATGAACCTTAGCTGGAGTGCACGGAGCAGGGACGGCAAATTCGGAAATGCTGCAGGATGCCGTTTGGCCGCTCTCCCCGGATGACGGCGAGTAAAAGGCCCATCGGGATTTGAGTCCTTGACGGGCATATTTGCTACCATGTTCCGAAACCTGAATTACATATGACAGACCATTCGTCACATTGGCCCGTTGCCCTTGACGAAATTTCTACTTCATCAGTTTTCGGATATAGCATCCCAATATTCGACTCGGAACTGACCTCACCACAGTCATGTCGTTTCTCCCCATCCCAGATCCCAGTGGCAAGATCGTCAAGATCACGGCTTTCTGTTACAAAAAGCCGGATATCTCGTGGGCGGACTTCATAAAACATTGGCGCGAGACACATGTGGAAAAATTCACTAGAAACCCGAAAGCTGCTTCGAAGCTCCTCGGCTACGTGCAGGTACTTGCCCCAGAGGTCAAGTATCAACGATCGACTGACTCACATAACCAAACGCAGTGCCACCGAGATGAAGACTCCAGTCTCAAGATGGGACCTGTGCCTCTGGCCGACTATGATGGATTTGCCGAGTTCTACGTCAAGACCATCGAGGACTGGCTGGAGATCGCTTCCGAACCCCAGCATCTGAGCGAAACAATGCCCGACATGAATGATTTCTGCGACCCTGCTCGAATGACGCTGTTGGTTACCAATTATGAACCTCGGTTTTGGGAGATTCCACCGCCCTCTACAAACTGATGGATGTCATATGCCGACAAACTGGGTCTTGCTTCACATGCGTGATGTGAACGGGGAGAGAAGGGGGAGGGGGAGAGGGGCGAGGAACCCGGCAAGAGTCCAATTACTTCGAGACCACCAGTCTCTAGGTATTGATCCTCAACCCTTTGATGATGCTAGCTTCAATTGTGTACACGCTCTGCTGTGAATTAGTGATGGTGACTCAAGGATATCTCCTCGTATCTCACGCACTGGGTTGAGGCGATTTCGGGCCGCTTTATTAGAGTGAGCAGCCAAGGGTCATCAAATCAAGTCTTCCATTGTCGTGAGGACGCTAAAGAAAGAACTTGTGCACCGACATTAAAATTGCAATCAACAACCAGCGCGATCATGTGGAGTCTCCACAAAGAGCACGAATCAAATCCGCACCTCGACAGCCCAACGACGCATGTGGTTGACCACGACATGTAAGGGTCAAATTAAAGGGGTTCTCAACGAGTATAGATCAACAAGAACGTCACCTTGGTCAAGAATTCATCGTAACCTCGGCTACAGGTAGTGCGGGCGACAGGGACAGCGAAGAACTCGGCTAAGCCGATTGCAGTCGGACCCTCAATTTTTACGGCCCGGTAGACTGGACGGGGAGCCAGCCATGTCTTCGGAGCGGCTTCATTTCAGATCAACGGGCTCGGTCCACTCATTCGCCGCCTGAGACCCTGATTGATTCCCTGTCCCGCTCGACAGAAGCCTCTCGTCCGGTGAAGGCAGGCATGATCAGGTCACTCACTTTTCACAAGAGCACTCGGGAGCCGAGAAACACTACACCTAATTGCTCCTGGCTTTAAAGCTGATGGCATCGTTGTATCGTAGTATCCTAGAGAGACGTCCTAGAACACGTCCAAACCGAGGACCATGTCGAATTTACCTCCTCCCGAGTCAGACTTATGGTTACCCGTGCCTTCGCAAGGGGAGACCTGGCACCCGCACACTGTTCACACTCACTACTTTGGATTTTGTGTGCCAGAGGCAGCTATCGGGGCCTTCATCTACTTCCGCTATCAGCCTGCCTTTCCGTTATGTGCAGGTGGGGTGGGCCTTTTCCAAGGTCTGGACAACGAGAAACCGCTGGACATCGAACATCTGAATTTTATGAATACAATGCCCTGGTCAGAGTTCAAAGGCAACGTCCTTACTACCTACCTTGGGCTCAGATTGGAAGTCCTCAAAGAAGGGGAGAGATTTCGATTGTCGTATGAGAGCAAGGATGGGATGACTCATTTTGATGTCGTGCAGACTGCGGTCACGCCTCTTTTACCGCGCGGACACGTCATGCCCGGGGAGGACAGAGACGCCCAGGTAGACAAGAAACCAGGTGGCAGCGAGCAGTTCATGCATTGTGTGGGAAGCTTGACTCTGAATGGCAAAGTCTACGAGGTCGACTGTTATCCAGTGCGAGATCGGTCTTGGAGACAGATCCGCACCGAGGAGGAGGTTGACTATCCCCCGGTTGGCTGGTCACCAATGTGTTTCGATGGCAGGTTTTCCTTCTGCCAGATAGGTTACGAAGCACCCGAGACCAATCCTCACTGGAAAGACGTGTTCACTATTGACTCGGGCAAGCCCTCCTTTTACTTTGCATGGATGGTGGATGATCAGGGCTCAATCCGCAACATTGTCCGCATCAAGCGCAAGGTCACCAAGTTCCACTCGAAGTTATTTGCTGCCATTGAGCAAGAAATCGAGGCGGAGGACAGTGATGGGAAGATTCACCGCTATTGGGGCGAAGCCATTGCCATGGCACATCTCCCTTCCTGGGCGAATAACATATTTATCGACGCCGTCTACCGGTGGAAGGACGAGGCGGGAAGAGTCGCTTATTGTGCCTACCAAGAAGCATGGTATGCCAAGTACCAGCGCTTTAGCAGAGGCAAACCGGTGAACTTATGATACGTAGTGATTTATATAGAGCTGGTCACATTTGTAGATCCTCAACTCCGCAGATGATCTCATACTGTAGCCTTTGTCAGTCTAAAGAAGAGATGGGCTGCGTTTGATGCATTTCCTTTCTCCTTGTGGGCCGCCGACAAGTTGTCAACCTAGTTCACAGTGCCCGGCGTTTTGGTTACCCTCACACGGCGAATCCAGCTCCGGGCTTTCCACACTGCTCCGTTGCTGCTCTCGGGTCCTTCTTTTATGCTCTCGGGTCCTTCTTTTATGCTCTCGGGTCCTTCTTTTACCGAGAAAGCTGTTGGAGCCGCAAATCTGTCGGCACTTAGTGTCGCCTGAGGTCGATCCGCTACTGTCTTGTGACTTCTGGCCGAATCGAGTATGCCACCTCAGCTCACAGAATCCTTCAAAGCTTCGCAAAAGTCACTAGGAAACTGGCACTTAGGGATCAAAAGCTTTCCCACGAGCAGATTCTCTCACTATTAAGAGTACAATTGGAGACGCCCAGAGTTATCAACCTTGAGTCTGCACAGACCGAGATTCTTCTAAAATGAAGATCAACCCTACTGTTCAGTGTGTCAGCCTCGCCTTGCAAGCAATAGACAGAGATGTGTTACCAAACGTCAATAGCGAGAAGGTGCAGGAGAGCCTCGGTCTCATCCGCATGGCTTTAGTGGAAATCCTCAAGCGGGAAGGGCCTGGCATTGGCCAACTTATGAAGACCATCAACGCCGGCAACGCACTCTGTTCGCAAATATCTGAGCTGCTTGGCGACGACGCTCGACCTAGTCCGACTTTTGTACCCACCGACTGTGATGGTAACTTCACTGCTCTCGCAGAAATCCACGATCAGGTGACACGACGCTTGAACTCGCTGTCGGTCCAACTTTCTCCACGGACAGAGCCTCAAGTCGAATCGCTGCTAAGGCGGGCCGCCCAGTGGGAGTTGGCGTCCATGTCAGAACTGCAAAATACCGAGATTGATCCAGCGAGCAGAAAAAATTGTGGTGACCAAACGATAACCCAGGCAACTGTGTCGCAAAAGTTGAACAAGGAGTACTTGCAGACATTTATCCAAAGCCGGCGCCATGAGGCCGTCGAAATCAGCCATTTTGCACCCGTAGCAGGAGGGTATTCCAACGAAACTTACTTCTGCACAGTGCAGCACGAGGGCGGACGCATTGAGCAGCTCGTCGTTCGCAAAAGCAACCCCACCGTGATCGCTCCGTTCCTTGATCTGGTTCAAGAGGTCACTCTTCTGCGCTGTCTGCATGCGGCCGGCTTTCCTTGCCCACGCCCAGTCGATCTAGCAGTCGCACCAGAAGGTATCGATGACACATTCTATACGATGGAACGGCTACCCGGTCGTATCCCCGGAAACTATTTTGAGCACGCCAGCTTGCAATCAGACGTGTTGTTGGGTCTCGCCGGTGTGCTAGCCAAGCTCCACAGCATACCCTTACAGAGCTACGGCGAATTCGTCGAGCAGTGCAAGGTCGAGTGGGTGCTTGAAGAGACATTGGAACAGTGTTATCATCGCAAATTAAGCAAGCTACGGGAATACACCCGACGGATCGAGCATTTGCCATCACCGTATGTGACGTGGCTCTTTCACTGGCTGGAGAACAATGTCCCGAAAGGCACTAACACTCCCGTTCTCATCCACGGCGACTTCAATTTTCACAATTTCCTCATAGGAGATGATGGCCGCATAACTGGTGTGCTTGACTGGGAGTGCGCGGAATTCGGAGCTCCCGAGCAGGATTTGGCTTATTTCCAGTCGCACATATCTCAACACATGGAATGGGATCATTTTGTCCAACATTACAACCGGTGCGGAGGACGAACAGTTGACGCGAGTTGGTTGCAGTTTTGCGCTCGCTTCAACACTCTCCGAATCCTTCTCGCACTGATACGAAAGATTCAAGACCTTCAGCTGGGGTTGAGTGACGATATGCGATACATCCTCATTCAACTAGTTTTCGCTCCTCGCGTCATGGAGTTAGGTATGTCGGAATCCCGCGAAATTGCTGCCAAATAAAGGCTCCGTGGAACGACTTGGATGGCACACCCCGGCCTTTTCGATCCGGACTAGGATTTTAAAGGGACGGAAAGTTTTCTGGTACCAGCTGCTCAAAGTGGCAAGTCATACTAGGGAAAATGTACAGTGTGCTTCACGTTGTATGCGGGGAGAGTTCTTGGCCAGTCGATTTTATAGCTGCAAAGAGATACTATCACATGTTTGGATTAGATATCGTCGTTTATTTCCCTAGACCCTTCTTAGATATTCTGGCCTCTCCGCTGTTGGATTGCATATTTATCGGGGTTTCTAGTCCAAGCCGGGACTACTGTTCAAATGCCCTAAGCAGAGCAAAATTGCAATTTTGGACATTGACTCATGCCTTGTCTCCCTCCGCCACAGCCTCTTCCATCCATTCCATTGCTTTCTTCGCGAATAGAGTGTCTAGGTAGAATCTTGCGGCTGAGATCTTGCCATCCTTGATCTCAAAGAGCCAGTGGTAATAGTTGTTGTAAGAGTTGCCATTCACATTCATCTCTGAACTTGCTTCGAGGGCTAGGCGGTCCTCCTCCGCGGTAACGCCTTCGACCTTCACTAAGAGATCGGTAATGCGGGACTCATGGAATACCCAGTCCCGAAAGCCCTTTTTGTCGAGAGTCCCAGCAAGGCGGGGGAGCATGCCTTTCTGTGCCATGGTGGTGAAGGTCGCGTCGTCATGGAACAGGTTGAAGAACGGCTCGACATCTCCGCCTTTGGGGACTGACCATGTTTCACAGATCTTGTAGGCCAGTAGCCGGTTGTACTCGATCTTCTTGAGCCTATCAGTAGCTAGATTGCCCATGGCTGTCAATGAAAAACACGGCGAAATGATATCGATCGGTTGGTCAAGATATATTGAACGCTCGGTGCAAAGTCCGAGAGAAGAGCAGGTTTGTGGTGAAACAAGATCATGACAATCAGCCCCCTTCCTCTTCATATAAGGGACTTTAATGATAGGAGCCTTCGGTTTAGAATTTGGGGGGTCCGGAAAGTCTCGGTTTCGGAGGAAATTGTGGCAACGCCGGTCTTTGGCAAGGCCACGGCGAGACTGCTTCCAGCCACCGGCACCCTAGACTACATTAGGCTCCTCGACAGAGTTGGAGGGCGTGCGGAAACATGTATGGACATACGGATTACAGGGAAACAGTCTTCTCCTAGGGCCAATGGAATTTCTCTTAGCTAAAACCCCGGAGGCTTCACTGCATGACCAGCAATCAACCCGCCGTCGACTGGCACTGTCACGCCATTGACCTGTTTCGCATCGTCTGAGAGCAAGTAGGCTGTCACGTCTGCAATGTCTCGTGGAACACCGCACCTCCTGTTGGGCGTGATCGAAGCGGCCCAGGCTCGATCTATTCTCTCATCCAATAGCGGCGTGTCCACGTAACCGGGGCAGATGACATTGACCCGGATGTTGTCTGGTCCATTTTCCACGGCCGCCACCGCGGTTAGACTGATGCAACCCGCTTTTGACGCGGAATAAATGCCTAGATACGGCGTTGGTCGCAGTCCACAGATACTGGAAATGTTGACGATGGCGCCTCCTCCGCGCTTCTTCATCGCCGCGACTTCATATTTCAAACAGTATGCAATCCCCGTCATATTCACTGCGACAACGCTGGCGAACGCTGCAGGCTCCGTAGTTTCGAGAGATCCCAGAGGCCCTTGAATCCCTGCTGCGTTGACCGCCAAATCGAGCCCGCCGAACTTTTCCTCCGTAAATTTGATGGCGTCTTCGACCGACTTTGGATCTCCCTGATTCAAATTGAAAGCGAGGACAGAGTCCCCCAGCGATTTTGCATTTTTCTGTGCGAGGTCCCATTGGATGTCTGCCATGACAACCTTTGCGCCCTCCTGGGCCAGAAGCTCCACGGTGGCAAGACCCATACCCGACGCGCCCCCCGTGACGAATGCAACCTTTCCTTCGAACCTGCCCATGGCTAGTTGGTATTCACTAGTGCTTTCTGCTAATTCTCTCAATGATGGTCGATTGAATTGAGTCGTAGATTCTAACTAATTGCTCGGGACAACAATGAGGAGGGTATTTGATGAAGTTCGTTGTTCAACCATACTTCGGGGGTAGCTACATTTTCCGGGCCGAGCGACCGTGTTGACTTTTATACGGCTCAGTGAGTGGAGATGGTATTGTAAACCTACTTGCCAAAACCCGTGCCAGCGCTATCGAGTTTTATCCAAGATTCAAGGTGCCCGAGGCTCCGGATGTGTGAAATCTGTGAAAGGGCACGGACGATGTGTAGATTCCGGTCCGAATTCTTGGGGCTCGCACTCTTTTGGATCGGCACACGCTGAAGCACTACTTCGAGCTATGTCTGTCTGCCCAGCCACTATCTCGGGGCCCGCAAACTCATGCGCGTCCGGCGGTGATCAGGAGAAGAAATGAGCCCGTCGATGAGAGCCCCTATCCGAACTGCGAACGCTTCTTGTACCCCAACACGTTACAGCCCTCGTTTCCACCTACAAGCCAGGACCAGATTACTATTGGAGTTCTTCGAGTTGAGCTCGGGTTTGCTTCTAAAAACAATGCCTGCCACTTATTGCTAGGCTCCAAACCCGTCAATTTTCATTTTAAGGGGACCAATTGCTATCCGGAGGGGTTGATAGTAAATGCCTAGTTAAAGCCTGATGTTGGAAATCCATCCTCGGCCCTTTAGGCTACTTCCAAAACATGTTTCGTTAGGCCTTGGTTAATATAGTAGGATTTGAGGATCCTGCCATTCTACAATGGCATTCTACTTATCCCACACAGCCTTTTCTCCTTTCAACAAGTAACTCATCTTCCTAGAGAGCCAGTCCGGCCTCTCCAGGGCGAGTTCTCGTTCAATGTCTATTGCTTCCGCCTCTTGAACAAAGAGACCCATACCGGCAGCACTGCGACCGGAGCTCGCGAGATAGCAGATTGCCTGAGCAACTATCTCCGGGGTTTGTGATGGAACCCCCAATGCACGCAACTGGGCCCATAGCGACTCCAAGTCTTCCGGGGTCGTGAATTTTTGGTCCTTATCGGGCAGCGATGCGAGCAGCGGCGTTTCTGTCATACCGGGAGCAACAAGAGATAAAGCTGCTCCGCTGGCAAGCGCAGGCTCCGCCAATGCACGTAGCAGCCCAACTAGTGCTTAAAGCCTGTCAGCATTGCTACAACTGAAAAAGGGGGGTGGAGCCATCAACGAGATCATACCGTGCTTAGAAGCAGTGTAAATGGGCATCCCTTTTGTTCCAAAGTACCCAGCAAGGCTGGCGGTCATGATGATACTGCCACCGTCTGGGTTGTTCTTGATGTAATGCATGCCCAGTGCCACCGTGTTCATGGTACCCTTGACATTGACATCGATGGTATATGAATTTGGTTCTTGCAATTCACCCATCGAAGATTCGAGGGGCGCAAAGAATGGATTGCCAATTTCATTCACCCCCGCATTTGCGTGAACTATATCAACCTGGCCGAAAGTAGCCGTCGTGTACACAAACAAAGCTGCAAGCGAAGTCCAGACTGTAATGTCACACTTGCGGTACTGTATAAACGTCGTTGCCGCGGAGGGTCGGGACTCTTGTGCAGGTGGATGCAAATCTCCTATGACCACATTACAGCCATGTTGAGACAAGATTTTGGCTGTTGCGTAGCCGATACCCGAGCTGCCACCAGTAATAATGGCTGTACGGCCGTTCAACGAACTCAGAGCTCCCTCTTCTTTGATGTTAATCGTGGTCATGTTTGTCTTGTGTGTCTAATTGCAACCCCGTATTTGTTGGCTGTAACTATCCGGGACGAGAGCAAGTTTGTGTAGACAAAAGCCTCTGGGGCGGTCTCACAGGTCAATCATACTCAAGTGCCACATCATGTCAAAATCTGAGGCTGAGTTTGAGTTTCCCGCCACGACCATGCTTGCCCCGCGTGTTGAACTCCTAATTGGGATCGAACCCTTTCGGAGAGAGCGGAATAGATTTCGGCGGGCCGGAAGTCTCGTTCCGGCATCACAGTAAGTAGTTCGGCACCAGATTTGGCAGTTATCTTCGGTAAAAGAATAGATATTATCGGTTTGTTAGCGCGTTGTAGCCCGTCTGCGTGGCCCTTATTGGGAATTATTCGGCCCGCTTCTCACCGATCCGAATCCGAGAAGTGATACTACAATGCCACAGTGTGTCTGCGTGGAGACAGACACCAAGCACCACAATTTTAACTTGATACATTGCAACGCGCCACGAAGCAGTGCACAGATTTTGTATCATCAACGAAATGTCTGAAGCTGTGCAAACCAAGAAGGGCCGCTCGGAATGGCATTACCTGGTATGAGCCTATGTTGGAGGCCATGATGTAGGCGCATAGACTAATCTCGTGGCTCTTGCGCCGCCGACGAAGGGTGATTTGACGACACTTGACAATTTGCACTCGACCTTGCCTTTTCCCATGAGTGCTTATCACAAGCCCGAATTGAAGAAGGAAGAGGAAGAAATCTTTGAGCATTATCGAAACTGGATGGAGTTCAACGATCATCGATTTGCCACGCACCCAGAAGAAGGCGCTGGATTTTACGACGGTCCGCAGGTCTTGTACTATGACTTGATGGGCCTGATTCCACGTAAGTATTGTCGGGGCTCTGAGCTTTAGATTGTTAGTAATGTTAACGAGGCTTCAAGGCGGCGGCTTTGTTGATCACTTCTACCATATCGGACGTGAGTACAGCAGTGCATCGCTCCAAGCCTGGGGTAGAGACAAGTCTTGACTTTTGTTGGCAACCTTTTAGCATACTTCGCAAAGTCCCATATCGGCTACAAAGACATGGAAGTCCTTGCAGCGGCTCTAGACTTTGGTATTTGCAACATGGAACAGGTTCGCGCATCAGAATTATGCCATGAACGATGTTGCTAATTCCACTTTTCTTAGCATTACTATGGTGTAAGCACAGATGGACATGAATTCGACTTCAAGTTTCGATACACCGGGATTCTTCGGAAGAGGGATGGGGTATGGAAGTGGTTGCAGGAGCATGTCTCATTTCCGGCCAACATCGCGACGCAAAAGGCGGATTTTACTTGTAGTCAAGACGCAGGGGAGCATCTCATGATGAAAGACGAGACCAACATGAGTAGGGAAGATCTCAACAGGCGCAACCAATGAGGCAAAATTCAGAGTGAAAAATCCAACACAGCCTTCATCTTTTGTAGGTAGCATTGTAGCGTGTGACCTGGTGATGATATAGAACTACGTCGTGCTTGCGGCAGGTAGTGTTGTCCCACGGCCATTTACGACTCTGTTTGATTGCTTTCAGATGGAAGATTAGACTACTTGATAATCACCTACAATAGTACCAATCCCCGGCCTTCAGAACTCTCGGATCTTCCGTACATTCCAAACACGATGGAATCAGACACGAACAGTGCTACCAATCATTCTCCAGGGTTCGGGGACTTCGAGTCCACCGTTGGGAAGAGTTGGTCGAGCCAATTTCTCAATACAGCCGACACCGGGATATCGGACGCCCACCAGGTAACTTCCAGACGCGTCTTCGGTTGTTTGATTGGAAGCTCTAAGTTAGCAGTATTCCTGAGTGTCATCTCGCCAGCAACCCCATTCGTAACATTAATTTATACTAGCTAGAATTCTCGGCCCGCAAAAGGTGAATCATCTAAAATCAACCGGCCCGAGGATATATCCACCAAGGAGGAGGCCAGTGTCCGCCAATAGCTTAATACGCCTAGAAAGCGATTGCCCAAAACGGAGGAGGCTTATCCTTCTATAGATATGTTGCATTCTAGCCAAAAATCTGCCCTGAGTCGACGAAAGAACTTTAACCCCTGATAATCTCAGCAAGTTCATCCTGCTTGCCATCCCATTGCTGTCATTCGCTAATTTCGATATGGAGGACGTGACACCTTCTTTGCAGAATGGAGTCGACGCCAATGGAGAAGAAGCCATCAAGAAGCTCGACAACGATATTATCCTGGTTGCCGGGGGAGGACCTGTGGGCCTCTTAGTGGCGACAGTCCTGGCGCACTATGGCTTAAGGAGCATCGTGTTGGAACGAAACGAAAGCACCACAAAGCCAGTAGTCGGTTCCCCGTTTGCGGATGACACTAACAAGAGCGCAGATGGCCCAAGATGGATCTTACCAATGTCCGATCGATGGAACTGTTAAGACGACTCGGCATCGCTGACGATGTCAGAAAGCTTGGTAGGTCTCACTCTTACTAATTATTGTCGGTGCAGAGACTGACGTTGTTGTCTCTTACCAGGAGTACCCTCCACCACACCATATGATGTGTACATCACCCCTGGATTAGCCGAGGCCAGCGCCACGACCTCGTGGAAATTTCCCTGCAACGAAGAGTTGAGAGCACAATACAGAGAGCAGAACGATGGCAGTATGCCGCAGGAGCCATGGCAAAGGATCTCGCAAGCCTTATTTGAAAGTTACCTAAAGGAGCGTTGTGACCGATCGCCATTGATAGATTGCCAGTTCGGCTGGAAGGTAGAAAAATCCGTCGAGGCAGAGGACGGCGTCCACGTCGAAGCTGTCCATGTTCAGAGTGGCAAAAAGGTTGCATTTTTCACAAGGTACTTGGTCGCGTGTGATGGCGCATCAAGCCGTGTCAGACGAGACATGCGCATCGCTCTCGACGGAGGACCAGTGTAGGTTTCATTTCCGATCGCAGATCCGCGGTTGAATGGGCTTTTTCGCAGCTGACACTCTGAAGCCCCGGATATGCGCTGTTGACACACTTTCGATCCCGAGACCTTGATAGGTTGCTAAAGCAAGGCCGATTCTGGCATCTCTTTGTCTACGGCGAGCACGGTCTGAGTGGTGCAGCGATTAGTCAAGATGACCAGTACATCTTCACGACGCATCTATTGCTGCCCATGGAAGTGGACCATAACCAAATCAGCCCCGATGAGGCCGTATACAGAGCACTCGGTGGGATGGGAGAGCCGTTCCGATTCGAAATTGATGAGATACTTGTCCGGTCGACCTATCGGCACAGTATCGCGGTCGCACGTCGGTATCGCAGCCTGAAAGGCAATGTGTTTTTGGCAGGAGATGCGGCCCATCAAAACATCCCGACTGGCGGTTACGGGATGAACATGGTAAGTGCGCCAATACATATAGGTCCTGCCATTGCTGGAGGCTGACTCTCGTACCAGGGTGTTGGAGATGCTTTCGATATTGGTTGGAAATTGGCTGCGGTCATCCAAGGCTATGCTGGAGCTGCTCTTCTCGATTCCTACGAGGAAGAACGCCGCCCCATCGCTCTGACAAGCATTGAACGTTCCGGTATACACATGGAAACACATCTTGCACTCTCCCACCTTCTCGGATCTAACCCCCGAGAGGTCCTTGAAGATTCGGATAGAGGTCGCGCAATTAGGAAAGAGATACACGAGCATTACCAGGCAAACAAGGGAGAAAACACTGACTGGGGGGTCGAAATGGACCATCGCCACAAGTCGTCCGTATATCCGTCACCCAACGACATAGATGGGATAGAGCCGGAGTGGAGTGCAGGGCGTTATATTCCCAGCACGAGCATCGGTTCTCGGGCACCTCACGTTTTCCTCCAGGATGGGACCTCAATCTTTGATTTTTATGGCAAGTATTGGACCCTTTTCCAGTTTTCCGACGCGAACGACGAAAGCAGCCAAAGCCCCAGCGCTCTCTTGACGGCTGCAGCAGCTATGGCTGTACCTGTGACGCATGTGGTGCTCCGAGGTGAAGAAAATGCTCGCAAAGTTTGGCAGAAGCCTTTTGTACTGGTGCGACCGGACGGCCATGTTGTTTGGCGTGGTAATGAAGCCCCCGACAGCAAGAGGTCAGAGAAGACACTGAACATCCTTACTGGGCGGAAGTCGACTGTTATGGGAAACGCTGCCGACGAGCAGGTGGGGCGAGATATTCAGCAATTTGCTGCGACGGAGAAACTGACTACCCAGCTGGACAATTACAACTTGGAGAAGATGGGTGCCATGCAGTCTTGAGACGTGACTATTGAAAGTTCGAGCTTCAATAAAGCAGAATAAATTATCCACGTAGAAGGAAGACACGAAAGCGCCAAAGCGGCTACTGTTGATAAAATTACAAGAATCAATGATATTAAGCTAAGAAAGAAGAATGCCTCTCCAGTTTCAACTCCATGTTGCTTTGTAGAGGTATGGTCGCCGCCTCTTTGGGCTATGAAAGAAGAAATAACGCCCTCGGTGTGCGGTTTCCGCAACCAGAACAGGTAGATAGAGATCTTACATGCCTGGTGTCTGGGTTGAAACGACCATACTCACCAAGTGGGATCTATGATATCTGATGGGAAATCCATAAAGTCCAAGTTAAGCATCTGCAAAACATATGTGCTCTTAGCCAACGAATATGGATCATGGAAACGTTGTAGAAGACGAGGAGCTCCACTTACACTGCCCAGTATATCATCGTCCTCTTCACCGATGCTTGCTTCTCGACTCTGGTGTCCCCGCAACGAATCAGTCCTGACAAGTTGCCGGGCCTCTTTGACCTTTTCTCGCGCTACATTAGCCACATTTCTGGCAAGGCTGAGATCCAATTCCATGGAGGAGGCGAGCTCCACCCGGGCAAAATGGCCGGCGGCAACATCCAGGAGGACAACATCGGCAGAAGCCGTGCTTGTGCTGGGGTCCTCTAGGACATGGAGAAATAGCTGAATCAAGGCAATCATTGGGTATATGAGGCCAAGCCTGCGTGCCAGGTTAGTGTTCCATTTTACGGCAAATGCCCACAATTTAGGCACGTGCGACTTACAATGAGGGCGTGTCAGCGTCAACGTCGGCGCTTTGGGCAGTCAGTATTATGCTTCGTGCGGCGGCGACGGCCATTTGAGTGCTGCGATCGCTTTCACCAGCCGGAGGGTTATCGGGTATTTGCATGTATGGATCGTCTCGGCTACCCCAAGGATATCGGCCATGGATTTTGATAACGGTGCTATAGTAAGCAAAGTGTAGGTAGAGTGCGTTATCAAATTGCAACCCATCTGGCAAAATGGATTGTTTGATGACCTGTCCCGGACGCAGATACAGTGGTAAAGAGTCGCGCCATTGGCGCAGGGTGGCATCGAGCTCACCGACAGTCTTGAGTCTATCTCGCGAGCTCTGTTTTCTTGCCATGACGGAACGTAGCCTCTTACAGGCGGCCGAGGATATTCGTGCCTGTTCGACAATCTGGATAAGCAATTTGTGCCGGGCCTCGCTCTCGTCAGGACACTTCTCCGGTAGCGGACAAGAGATACTGCGAGAAACGTCAACCAAATCGTCAATGCGACAAGGGTGACGCGCACTCATCGTCATCAATGGAGGATTGGTAGCCGCCTCCAGCAGCCGTGTCCTTTTCACAGCAGTAAAGTGCCCACCACAGGCGAGACTGACTCGAAGGAGAGGCCTTTGAAGGTTTATGATTTAAGCCGAGAGATACTGCTAATTGAACAGCGTTCTCACATAGCATGAAGTCCAAGCCGGGGCCGGAGAGGCGGCCTGCGAAAACGCTCTAGAAACTGCAGGTCAGCATCTCTATCGCAGCAACGCCGGCGCGTCGGAGAAGGGGTGGTCCCGCTCACCATTAATGCCAACGCTTGAACAGCGACTGTGCCCCTTTGGGGGCAGTACAACAACTGAGTGTGGACCGAAAGAGCATTATCAAAATAACTGCGAGTAAAAATACGTATGTTGCTTTCATCAAGCCCCATTTTCTCCAGGACAGGTGGTGCGCCAAAGGCGAATACAATGTTACGCAGCGCATACCAGGCGTAATCGGTATCACCGCCGGGCAGAGCTCTGGCAATGTGAGAGCGGAGTCGGTTCTCGAACGAGGGTCGGTCCACAAGACCTCCACGGTTAGATTAGAACGGACGCTTTCATGGAACGTGTCTGTCAATTCTTACCCAGGAGGAAAGTATAACTGCTGTTGTTGAAGTACTCTGCAAATCTCTGTCAGTGAATCGACGACATTGGACGTGTCTGACGCGGCTACCTTGACAATATTCCCATGAAATATCTGCCGGCGGCTCAGGAGCCCTCTCTGAAGGGATACTATGGTCGAGTTTGCTTCTCCGAGCCATGTCATGCGCGAAGCTGCGGACGGAGCCCGCGACGAGGCTACCATTTTCGATAGGGCAGCGAGTCTGTAGCCTTTTGATTGCTTCCTCCCAGCAGATAGACAGGTATGAATATGGCCCTTCATGATCAAGACCGATCTCGTGGGGGGAAGAAGGAAGGTCTTCTGCTGCTGCCCTTGCAAAATCAACTTCGGCAGCTGAAGGCCTCCCGTTCATGAATTGTGGCGAATCCACACCCTGTACCCGCGCAGGCAAGAGACCTAGACCAGTATCTTCTATAAAAACCACGTCGTCCAGAGACCCAACTCGTGGGCATGTAGGACTGTAAGCGCAACCGCACGGCCTACTCCAGGGAGGGTGTGGTTGTTCTTATGTATGATCATTCCTCCAGCATGGGCCGCAGCCCCTAAGGAACTATGAACCTCCCGGTTGCCAAGCACCCCTTGGCAACCGAGAGTGGTCACATGATCGTGACATTTGCCCCCCTCAGGAAGCGCCGTCCCGGGGCTTCAAAACTCAAAACAAAACCTAAAAAACCCACCCAAAAACCGAAAAAACCGAAAAAACAAGGGCTACCACCGTCTGGTCACTCCGTTCCTCTCTGCTCACATTGGCGTCACATCTCCATCCTCACTGATGGTGTACATTTTGGTGGGTGTCGGGGTGCTTGGTGCTGGCGCCTTCGGCATTCGTGTCGGGGTGACCGGTGCCCGTGGCCCTGGTGTCGGTGTCCCGCTGGCTTCCCGCTTGCGCTTCCCGATAGCTTGGACTGTCCGAGGTGTGCCATCCTGATTGTAAAAGGGTCCATCAGAAAACCGCGCCACCAGAGTTTGCATGTCGATTTCCCCATCGATGTCCATGTCTGCCTTGACGAAACTGCCCTGTGGGGCCGGGTACAAACAGGTCCCGTCTCCCCGGTCCCACTTTTCTCCCACAGCGTTGTAGAAAACCTTTGCCATTTTTGCTTGCTCGAAGTCTTCCTCAGGATCTTCTTTTCCCACCAACACGTGGCGGCCCGTGAAACCATCAACCGCTTTCAAAACCTTAGCTGCCTGGGTAGCTCGGTATGGTTTCCCATCATAGGTGAAGAACCGGTTCGTCGCAAACTGCGTGTCGCTGTCGTGCTTGTCCCAAACTCCGCCGAGGTCTCTCACCCAAATGTACCTTCCCAGGTTGGTCAATTTCCCGTCTTCATCGGTTGGCACCACCAACAATGGGCGCCGGTCATCTTTGAATGGTAGTGCGTCCGCCGTACACGCGCGCCCGGCTTGCAATTCCTTTTCAATCTCTCCAGGTCGACCTCGCGGGAATCGACCGCTGAAAGCCACCTGCACATATTTTTGTCTGGCGTCATCCACAAGCAGGAGTCGCGTGGCTGTGCTCTGGGTAGTCTCTGGGAGCTCGGCCAGTCCCTTGCTTCTGCCCACTGTGTATTTTGGCAAAACAGGTTTCGAGTAGGAGGCTCCCTCGACCATAGCATCAACCAGTTCGAAAGCCTCCTTCAAAACCTTCCGCCCAGGAAATCTTTGAAACTGCCTCATACAAAAAGCCAGGTGATCCGGTTGGTCCTCGTCCTTCCAAGTTTCTGCAAAAGCTGCCGCGGGGTCCCATTTCGCCAGAGCCACAACCCCGCTCAGTGCTTCGCGCACCGCAAACATATGTCTTTCCTGCTGGACCATGGCTATCTCGAGCGCTCTTGCCATCGGGCCGTTCACATCGTGGAAACTGTCTCCACATGGCTGTTCAATCGCTTGGTTGTCCTGTTCGGATGATGTCTCCAATTCCCGATCGTCGTTGACAAAACTGTCTTCACATGGGTGTTCAACCGCTTGGCTGTTCGGCTCGGATAATGTCTCCTCCAATTCTCGGTCGTCGTCGAAATGAACACTCGGTTTCACAGGTCCGGTTCCAGACGTCGTCCTCAAATCCACCACCGGTTTCGGTAGCATGGTCGTTGTGTTGTCCGGGCGTGCCTGCCCACCAAAAACGGTTGGATTGAGTTCCCACTGATCTTTCACGACAAACGGGCCGGTTTGCTTCACACTGTACTCCGGCACAAACACCTCCTTCTCGAGGTCGGTCACGACGAGTGGTGTGGGGATCTGCCTGGCCTTGCCATGCGCCAGTACCGGACCAAACATCAACTGGTGGTCCATCTTGCGTCCCTTCTCCCGTGAGATCAACCCCCTATTCGTCGAAGGGTAGTCGCCCAAATCGATGTCGGTGCCCGCAATGCAGTAGTAACCACGGTGGATTGGGTAGTAAACCCTTCCATGGTGCATGATCTTAGGTCCTGGACCCAAATGCGGCCTAACCGACCTCACCCCGCCATTCTTGTCGAAATCGGCGGGCCAGTTTTGCTTGCGGACTTTTGGGTCGAGGCGTCTGATCGCTGAGAAAAGGGAACAATCATCCAGCCGGACGTTCTTCGGCACAGCCTGTGCCAGCTCCGCCGGAGACAAGTCCCACATGGCTGGGTCATATGCCAAAACCGGGAAGTGCGCCACCATGGCCTCGTCCTGGGTACCCCTGCCTGGGTTAGAACCCGTCGGTCCAGGCAGGTCCAGACCCATGTTTGGCAGCCAGAGCTTGAAAGACCGTCCTGTTGCATCGTAGACCACCGCGGGTATTGCGTCGCCTGCGCCACCTGCGCTGTCAGCCGCTGCTGTCACCTCGCTCTTGCCTGCGCGCGTGCCACCTCGTGTACCCCCCATGGCGCCTGCCTGTGTATCGAATCTTTCGAAGGGAATCGGGATGCGTGTGCATCAGAGGGTGGAGTGCGCTTTCGCCAAAGGATAGTCTTCTGTCAAAGTGGTTGTGAGGTGTGGTGATGAAAAGGTAAGTAACTGCGTGATGAAAAGCGTGAGTTGTGATGCTGTTTACTGGGTGCGGCATAAAGATGTCGCTCGCTCTGCCCCCTACCGCTTTTCCTCGAACTTGCGCAGGAGGTCTGGAACGTCCTGGAGCAAACGGCCGCGAGGTTCCCAGGTGGTCTCGTCGTATCCTTCCCATCGCACCTCAATTTTTGATCCCTTCTTCTGCAACAGTTCCGCAATGGTAAACTTCGCCTTTCCACCCCTTCGGCTTTTATCGAATGCCTCAAGTATCTTCGGAACGTCCACAGCCAGGTTTTCCCTCGGTTCCCAGGTTGTCTGCTCCGAGCCCTTCCATTTAACCTCTATTTTTCCATCCAGTTCTTGCCGTAGTTCCTCCACGACGTACTCTTCTCTCCCGTCTACCATGACCGGTTTCGGGTCGGGCAGGCGCCGTTGGAATGGGTCCGCCTCATACTGCTCTAGGTGAATACAAGAGATTATGGGGTGGATCTTCATAGACTGCGGCAAGTCCAGTTCGTATGCCAGTTGGCCAACCCGGCGTTTGATTTCGAATGGTCCAGTCCGAATTGGAGAGAGCTTCGAAGACCCCGGGATCTGGTAACCTTTCCCGTGCCGCACCACTTTCAGCCATACGCGCCCTTCAAAAAACGGGGGCGTATGGTGGCCGTCATACTGGATAGCCATCCTGGTTTGCGCCAGGTCCAGTGCGTCCACCACGTCCCGCCGAAGCATCCGCCTGTTTTCTGCAAAATCCTGGACACGGTCTGAGTCAGATTTTGGCGTCAGCTCCAGTTTTGGCTTAAAACCGTATAGGATCTCAAAAGGCGATCTCCCGGTTGCTGAGCTCTTTGACGTATTGAGCGCCAGTTCCACTTCCGGGATTAATTTAGCCCAGCCTTGTTCGTACTCTCCAACCAGTAGGCAACGTAAAGCGATTTCCACTGACTGGTTTGATCTCTCGGCCTGGCCGTCCGCGTTGGGGTGGTATCCTGCTGTCAAAAGTCCTTTTACACGATGTTTTTGTAGAAGTGCGGTCCAAAACTTGCTGGTGAACTTAGGATCTCTATCCGACAGCAGCGCCGTCGGCAGCGACTGGACGCGGACCACGTGGTCCCAGAAAATCGTTGCCCAGTCCTCTGCCGAATAGTCCTCCTTTCCCTGCAAAATCCTGATCCACTTTGAGAATTTGCAAGTTATCACCAAAATGGTGTCGCATCCCGCGCTTTGTGGCAGCCCCACCACGAAGTCTAGGGCCAGGACTTCAAAAGGTCGTTCCGGCGTTCGGACTGGCACCAGTTCGCCGTAAGGCTTCCGCCTGCTGGGTTTCGCTTGCTGGCAGGACGGGCAGGATTTGATGTATTTCTCCAGTTTCGCCCGCAGGTCTGGGATGAAAACCACATCCACCACCTTATCATAAGCGCGAGCTAGCCCCACGTGAGCCGCCGCATCATGTGCGAGTTGGAAAATCCGGTTCTCACACGTTTTGGGAAGGCATAGTCGGGTCGCGCCGCCTGGTCTCTGGTTGTAAAGCAAACCGTCCGCTTTGAGGACGAAATGGTGGCGGGTCCATTCCCGTCCCTCCATGACCTCCCCTGATCGCCGTGCTCGGTCCTTGTCCGCTTCAATTGCGCGGATGATCTTTCGGAAAGTAATATCGGTTGGTATCGTCCGCCTAGCCTCAGCCAAAAGTTCCTCCTCTGGTCGCAGGAAAGTGACGGCGAAACAATCGGTTGGCCCGGCCGGTTGGCTCTCGCTTTCCGCCACCAAGGGTTCCGACCTAGGCTGGTTCTCGTTTTTTGCCATTGGAGGGTCCTCCCCAGGTTGCTTCTCCACAGCCCCACCGATCTTCTGGCATAACTCGGTTTCCGCGTCTTGTAACCGTGATAGCGCGTCAGCGTTCGAATGCAGCCGTCCTGCCCGATGGCGGATCTCCATCCGGGGCACGTATGATGATAAAAACAAAGACCATCGGTCTAAACGTTTAGATCTCTTTCCCAGTGCCCGGTTTTGAAGGCACGACGTCAGTGCTGCGTGATCCGTGATCACCATGAATTTCCCGTCGAAGTACTGAGGCACCTTCTGCAAAGCCCAAACGACTGCCAATGTCTCAACCTCCGTCGGCCAATAGTTCTTTTCGGCCGCCTTGAGCGCCCGTGATAGAAAAAGCACTGGGCGTTCCCGGCCTTCCTGGTCGACTTGGTGAATTGCGACTCCCACTCCATATTCCAGAGAGCCGTCCGCATACATTAGGAATTCTTTAGTAAAATCTGGATGCGCCAGCAATCCTTCCCCGCAGATTGCCTTCTTCACCGCCTCCCAGGCGACTCGTGCTTGCGCCAGGATGACTTTCCGCTGGGGTTCTGTCAGATGCCCAACAACCGTCTCTGAATCGATCGCTGCTTTAGTGGCGAAGCGTGTGCGGGCTGTGCCCGTTTTTGGCGCGTTACGGAAACCCCATGCCTTCAGCTTCTGTAGGGGCTCCACAATTGCCGAAAAATACAGAACATATTTCCGGTAGTAGTTGAAAAAGGCAACCCCTACTTCCAACTGGTGAAGGTTTTTTGGGAACGCCTTTCGACGCACAGCTTCCACCTTGTCTGCAGCAGTGCTGATTCCCAGACGTGACACCTCATGGCCCAGTAGCTTGACCGAAGGGTAGGCAAAATGACACTTTGCCGGGGATAGGCTGATCCCGGACTCTTCCAGGGCACGCAGAACCTGGTCTAGGTGTTGTAAGTGCTGCTCCGGGTCCTTACTGAAAATAACGACATCGTCGATATACACCAGGACGTATGACCACAGATAGTCACGCAACACGGTTTCCATTCGGTGTTGGAAAAAACCCGGGCTATTCGCTAGTCCCATTGATGACACCGTCATAACCTCCTGTCCGCGGTGCGGTGTAACGAAAGCCGTTTTCCAGATGTCGCGGTCTGCAATCCGTTGCTGAAAAAAGGACTTCGTGATGTCTAACGTCGTGAAAATGGTACCGCCTCCCAACGCCCCAAGTACATCGTCTTGTCTAGGGAGAGGGTAGGCGTCTGGTTTCAATCGTGCATTAATCTTGCGAAGATCCACCACAACTCTCGGCTTCCCCTTATTCCAGACCACAAAGGCTGGAGAGGCCGCTGCAGACGGTTCGCCCAGTTTCACTTTAGCGACCCTTCCGCTTTCGACTAGCGGTTGTAGAACCTCATCGGCGGCGATTCGATCTCTCCGAGATAACTGGTACGAGTTTTGCTTTAACCCTAGGACATCGCGTTCGTCCCTAAAAGGGATTGGCATCCTTATATCGTCGGAGAACAGGCCCAACTCCCTTCGAAAAAGGTGATCCCGTTTCCTGAGTACCTCCAGCACTTTTTGTCTGTATTCCTCTCCCCAGTGTGTTGAAACATCCGGGCTGACGCTCTCTTCTGTCCATTCCGAGTCCAAAGCAAAAGGTACCGGGACATCGTCTTGGCCATCGTCTGGTAATTCTTCCGGCATCAATTCTCCAGCGAAAACTTCTGTCAAGTGTAGGTCTTGTATTACCGGTTTGGCAACATAGCCTTCCTCGAGAGTCGACAAAATGCCCAGCTGGCGACCCTTTGTGACCTTCACCGGACAGGAACCGAAATTTGAAAACGGAATCCACTTCGGGTTGTCTGTCACCACCGAAAATGGGGCGCTCGCGAATTCTCCTCTTGCCATATCCAGCATAGGTATAGGTGTGAACACGAAAGATGTATCCCGAGGAAGAGGCTTATGCTGAATTTTCAAACCGACGCCCGATCCGGACGCCACCTCCATTGCTTCGGCCGCAAAAACGCGTATCTTCGGGATACGGCCGGCCTTGCGTTTTGTTGTCTTTATAATCTGCTCAGGCCCCACCTGGACCCGGTCTCCCCGCGAGGTAGTTATCGGAAAGACGTATGGTTTTGCACCTAAAGAGATAAAACCGCGGCCGATGTCCATCACCGCCGAATAAGAATGTAGAAAGTCGTTCCCGAGTAAAAGATTGCAGGATAGGGACGGGACCACGTGCACCCTAGCATCGCTGAGAACACAGCGATCATCTGTTCTCAACCTAACTTGTATGTCGAAACACTCCTCCGTACGATATTGATGTCCAGCAATGCGCACCGTCAGCGCCGTAACCTCCGCCACCGGCTTCGCCGCAGGAAAATGCTTTGCCAAACATGTCGCACTAACTAGAGAAACCGGTGACCCTGAGTCAACGCACATCGAGAGTCGCTGTCCGGTATCCCGGTCGTGGTGCCAGATAGTGGCTATCGTTTTCTCCCGACGATCTCGTTCGGTCAAAGACTGTGTAACCGGTATCAAAGCGGTTTCCGCGGGCGAAACCTGTCGTTGCGTGAAAAATGATCGTATCTCCTGCTTCTCCGGTGTAAAAAATGATTGGTCCGGGGCGTAGCCACACCGGGAGTTCCCGTTGCCCCTGCGGGTCCCCCCTCTCAGTTTTCCGAACTATGACCCGAATCCGAAGAAGAATCCGCATTCAGCTGGGCCAAGAAGGCTTCATCGTCGTCCTCATCCGGTCCTGAAGTTGGTGCATCTTCTGGGCCGCTCCGAGGATCGTCCTCGACCAGATGAGTATTTCGGGAGTATCCTTGACGAGGTTTTCCCCCCTGGGTACCCCTTCCGTCCTTAGATTTTCCAAAATCCTTTGAAGCTGTACCGGGTTTCGCCGAGTTATCGTTCCCGGAGTATTCTCCAGCCCGGTTCCCAGTTCGTCCGGATGGACCCTCGTTCCTTGAGTATCCCTTCTCGGGTCCCGAATTGGTGGTGTAGGCATTCCTTCCATAACCTCCGGATTTCTTAGTATCGTCATCCCGATACTTTTTAGAACCGTTTCCTGTCTCGCCCTCGCGCTGTCGTGACCTGAAACCTCCTGGTTGCCAACCGGACGACTGGTTCCCTGGTCTGCCCTTTCTCTCTAACCTAGCACGTTGCTGATAGGCTGCGAATGCCGCCGGTTCCAGTTCCCGTACTCGCTCCGTGAAGTTCTCGAACGATTCTCGATCCCTGAGTGGAAGGGTATGTTTTAGGAGATCATCCAGAGTTTCCCACGTACTGAAAATCACTGTCGGTTCGTCGAGCACCCCGGCGTCCTGAAGTAAACGCTTCTTCTTTCTCAAGTAGGTTTTTAAGGGTAATTCTTCTGCGTCCGCGAATCGAAACCTAAGGCGTTTTGCGCATTGCATTGCTTCGCCAGTATTCGGTTTGAACTCCTTCGCCAGGTGGGCGTCCCACGCAGCAAGGCTTCTGTTCATCTCTAACTTGACACCTTCGGGCAAAGAATCGTGCCAATCCAGGGCGTCTCCTTTCAGACAGAGAGGAAGGACGTCAAGGACGTCCGCTTCTGGGTACTGCGTGGCGAGTTGTCGGTACCGGCTTATGAAAAAACCAACGGAACGTTCCCTGGGATCCCACATCAGAATCTGCTTAGCGTCAAGACGTCTCCGGTAAGGATTTTGCTGCGCGAAAGCGGCTGATTCTTCTTGTCGAGGCGCCTGCCCCGGTGGCATAGTCCCAAATCGCGTCGACGGTCCGGTGTCAAATCCCGAAGGCCGCCTCCCGTATTCTGGCTGTGCAGAACTGGTTTGCCCAGCGAATCCCGTTTGTGCCATACCATCTCCCGTCCCAAAAGGAACCGCCTGTCCGACATTGTCCCTCGGAACCGTGCTTTGTCTTTCCTCCATGCGGTCGAGTCTCTCCCTCATGTCCTGGATCTCATGCCTTGACACGACGGACCGTGGGGAAAGATGTTGTGACCCTTGAAACTTAGGTTTTTCCTCATGAGCTTGAGAGTACCACGATGTCGGTAGTTGTTGAGATGCTGACCGGTTTGGGGGACTTGGGGGCTGCTGTTGGGATGTAAACTGATGTTGAAAACCTGATGGGTGTTGTTGGGATGTGGGTTGATGTCGGAAACCTGGTGGGTGCTGGAAACCTGGCGGGTATTGGGCTCTGACGTCTTGGGCGGTGAAGTTTGTATTCGCCGTGGGCGTAGCAGCAGCTTTCGCCAATACCACCACCTCCTCAAAACGAGCATTGAGAATCCTCATCTGTTCACTCAACACCTGAAACTGGTTGTCCTTCTCCTTCAGCTGCTGGGTCAACATGTTCACGTCCGATTGTCGGGCTTCTCCCACGTTGCGAAGTTCCTGTTGTAGGGTTGCCACCAGTTCTGTCTCCGTGGCTGTCTTAAATATGTTTCCTCGACTAACCGGTTGATTCACGTTCCCAAACATAGTTTTGTGCACCGTGGTAGGTGTGGATTTGTCCACTTCAAGCGAATGTCTACCACCGGATCCCGATGGTGCACCCAAAGGTGCTGATGTCGATCGTTCCGCCATCTGTGGCGTGAGTTCCACCCCAGATGTCGGTCCCGCTCGAAAACGCTCCAACCAGAACTTAAAATCGGGGCTTCCGATCAGCCAAGTGTGTAGATCCCCTCCTGGCAGGTACCGGTCGATCTTCTTCTTCTGCTTCGGATATGAGTCTCCGGATGAATTCAACTGGCAAATCGCCTTTGCTTGTTCAAGATCCGTCTGTAGGATCCACTCGTGATACCGTTGGCGTCCGTTTGGTTCCCTTCTCAACTCCCAGAGGAGCACCGCGTCCAGAATGTGTTGATTTTTGGCGTAGAATCCGGGTTTCTTTTGGTCCAGGTCTTTTCTCCCCAAACTCCCGTCTCCGGCCGCAATCAACCACGGTTTCTCCGGTTGCAGTGTACCTTCTGCCTTCTCTTCTATCGCCTTGTCTTTACCGTTATCACCCGTTGACGGAGGGGAATCCAAAACTAGGTGTTCAGGGGTTCTGGTAGGTACAGATTCCATTGATCGGCAAGAAAGAGGAACAAAATCGGTTCGGCGGCTGGTAGAGAAAAACGTGAACCGAGTAAGGAATGAAAGGAACGAAACCAGGTCGATGAAACGACTCGGTTAATGCTGGGAGAAGGAAAGGCAGAGAAAAAACTCGAGATGCGGTAGAAGACGTGAATGGAGGACCGAAGGATGGAGACGAAAAAACAGATCGAATCGATGGAAAACCGTTGGTAGGAAAAGAGAGGTGTCCAGTCGATGAAAAAACAGACTGAGTCGATGGAAAACCGATGGAGAACCGTCAGCAGAAGGAGATCCAGTCGACGAAACAACAGAGGTGAGAAAAGCAGCTGCCAGTCGGTTGACCAGTCGGAGCCGTTTGATGGAAAGAGACAAGGAAAACGGATGGAAACCGTTACTCAGTCAACTGGTGATGGAAAAGTTGGTGGTCATGGCAAGCTCCTTCGAGCACTTGCCTTATCAGAATCTTTGGAGCCCAGGGCGCCCTTATCCAGCAGCCAACGCCGAAGGATGAGGACGGATTCCAGGCTTAACTCGTATCGCTACCAAGTGTAAGCGCAACCGCACGGCCTACTCCAGGGAGGGTGTGGTTGTTCTTATGTATGATCATTCCTCCAGCATGGGCCGCAGCCCCTAAGGAACTATGAACCTCCCGGTTGCCAAGCACCCCTTGGCAACCGAGAGTGGTCACATGATCGTGACAAGGACTAACCGGAGCATCGAATGGCAGGACGCTAGATGGGCGGTTTGAGACGGCCCAGGACTGGGATGGTGGGCATGGCTCGCATCTTCTCTCCTTGCTTGGCCCTAGCTCCCGACTCGAAGTAGTTGCTGCGAGATTTAGATGATGTCGATGGATGAGAGAAGAGTCGTCATCTAACATGGCCGAGGGAGGAATGACGAGATCACGCTGATCATTCGCTCGGATGCCGTCGCATTTATTCCCCATCTGGCACTCCACACGAGACCTCTTGCGGCCAGGCATGACCAATCTGTCGGGCAAGACACTTGCAGACGGTCGGCGAAAATTGAAAGCTCCAAGTTCTAGGTCCATGGACATGGGTGTGCTTCCCCTGAGATCGTCCTGATGCTCCATGATTCGACGAGGTGCGAGCATCTTTTGTCGACCCCACTCTCCTTCAGAGTTGGACGTCTGGACGTTACACGTCGATCCAAAGAGTGTGCGATGGCTGTAAATGTGTGCGATGACAAGCCTGGTCTGGTCGAATCAGTGCCCACGTTCCCTTGTTACATGCATGTTTTCAAGCCAAACTACTTAGGGCTCAACAGCCTGGGGAAATTCGGGGATCTGGGGAAGCCGGACATCCGGCGGGGTTGCCGAGGATCAAGATTCGAGGTTCAAAATTCCGGGGACGGTAGGAGAGGGGTCGTGTTGTAGAGTCCAGACCCGCAATTGGGGCGTGGGCCGAATGGAGAGTTGGGGCTCAAAGACCGACGACGTCAAAGTAGCCTCCGTTCCCCTTCATCGGCCTCGGGCTGGTGGCTAACCAGACACGGCGAGGAATAATAGGTGTTTGATTGACGGATTGAAACATGAGGATTGGCCCCGGAGGGTGGGTTGTCTTGGCCTCTTCGGAGCCTGATGTATCTTCTATTTCGTCCTTCCGGCCCGAGTCCCGGACTTCCTGCGATTCACATGGCCGCAGCAGTCGGAAGACGGACATATAGTTCGGGGCACGTTTGAGCCGCGCCCCCAGTCGCTCGTCGTGGCCCCAAGAAAGGACAACAGCCAATCGCCTATTTTATGAAGACATGCTTTAACTCGACCTTACCACTACCCTATGGCTGAGGAGGTGTAGTCTCCTGGTGGGTAAAACGAACAACAGAAAGCAAGCAATGGCTAAGGCCATGGGCGAATCCGCCGAAGCGGCCGGAGACGATTTCACCTTCACCAAGCATTTATCCACCTCCAAGCTCCCACAGGGGGGAGCACCGCCGCGGGAGCTTGATCATCAGCAGTTTCAGATTGAGAACTATGGGATCTATAGAGGTGTGCCTGTCTACGGGAGTTTGTACAATGGGAAGACTGCCATCGTGGCCGGCGCCAATGGCATTTCCGGAGCACATATGTTGAGAGCCATGGCTCGCCATCCGGACATATGGTCTCATGTCTATGCCTTGTCGAGGAGGCCACCTCAAATGACCCTATCCTCAGAATTCGCACGAAATGTGTCACACCACTCCATTGACCTTCTGACGTCGCCGGCGCAAGTGGGGAGGGATCTTCAAGATGCGGGAATTAAATTCTGGTAATAAGCCTCGCCGTCGCTTCCTAGGCGTTCCCCGCTCCCGATCGAATCCGTCGTTGTTTCTTCCTCTTCTCCTTCTTCTTCCTCCTTCTCCCCGAGAGACTAACCCTCCTCTCCAACAGCGACTATGCCCTTTTTTTCGCATATGTCCAGACCGAGCCCAAAGAACGCACAGCCCTGTGGACAGGGGCAGAAGAGCTTGCAGAAGTCAACGGCCAGCTTTTCTTCAATTTTCTCCACGGGATGAAGGCGGCTGGGATCAGACCGCAGCGCATCTTGTTGCAGACAGGAGGTAAAGTACGTATTTCTAGCCCTCATCAATGCACAGCCGCTCGTCCACTCAGCGTGTTGAGCTGACTTGTTGGTGGTGGAATTGCGAAGACATACTCGTCCCACCTAGGTCCTGTTATGTCTCCAAACTGGGAGGATGATGTCCAGCGCGGGAGGACGTACAAGGAGCCCAATTTCTACTACACTCAGGTGGTACACCCTCACTTGCTGGTGGTACAAATGAGGCCATCTTTACTCAGTGCTGACCGGACCAGGAGGACACCATGTGGAAATATTGCCTAGACAATGGCATCGAATGGGCTTGTTGTCGGCCTGGAGTCGTACTTGGTATCGTCCAAGATAATGCTTTGGTCAGTATCTATTCTCCATCATGCTCACGCCACGAATGCTGCAGTTCTTGGAGCCCTGTTTAGCTGACGTTTTCGCGCTTGGTCAGAATCTGATTATTCCCCTCGCACTCTACGCAGCAATCACAAAGTACATGGGTGAAAAGGTCCTTAAATTCCCCGGTGAGCCCGCCAAGTGGCGCCGACAACCCATTTTGAACAGCAGGGCGTTGACTAATCATGACTCCAAGGCACCCGTGCCGCGCTCGAACAAATTCACGATGTGGGATCGGCTGTACACAACGGAATCTTCATGGAATGGCAGATGTTGACTCCGCAGGTAGCAAACCAGATTTTCAACCTCAACGATGGCACGCCCTTCTCTTGGCTGCGCTTTTGGGACTGGTACACCCACCTTTTCGGATTGGAATGGGAGCCTCCGCTGGCGGAAGATGACCCCAATGCACACTGGACAACATACAACACCTCTGATGAGACTCCCCCGATTGGCTATGGCCAGCCAGCAACGTGCAAGTATTCCTTCTCACTAGCAGATTGGTCCGTTGTAAGTTTTCTCCAGGTCCCGCGATTGAGGACGATCAAAAGAATGTCTTTCTGACGGGCCATGACTTGTTCAATTACAGAGAAAAGATGTGCGCAGTGCCTGGGTGGAAATGGTGGAGAAATATGGTCTTCAGGAGTCGGCGATGGACATGAAATATAGTTGGTCAATGGCAAACTGGGCCATGTGCCGATGGTGGAACGTCAATTTGGGCATGGCAAAGGCGAGAAAATTCGGATATTTCGGTGTCGTGGACTGGACGGACTCGATCCGGGCGATTTTCAACGAGGCTGCCGCGATGAAGATTATCCCTCATCTAGAGGACTTGAAAAGCGACTGAGCGAAGAGTCTGGGAGTCAAGCCTACGGAGAGAGCATCGATGACCTTTTTCGGCGAACTCTTGGTCATCAAAGCGATGATCGATATGGACACAGAGTCGGACCAAGGATAAGATACGCCGAGGTCAGTTGTCACGATGCTAGCGCGCCATGCGCACACTTACTCTACTTACAGCGGAGCATTCGCTTGTCAAAATGCCAACGAGGCTTTGCCCCCTAGTCAGCGATCGGTATCTGCTAATCCTTGCAAAACTATGTTATCCATTGCGATCGGCGCCAAAAGCTGCGCCTTGTTGTTGAACACCGCCATCGTGGAGCAAAGTCTCCCATCGTTCTCTCATTGAAATGTTCTCAACCAATTCTCAACAGTTATTACGCCAATTCAACAGATCGCATTCATAGACATATATATCTCTCTCGTCTCCTAGCGATTTGCAAAGAGACAGAGTCTTCATACATGCATTCAAGGCGATGCCTTCCTTGTCCCACGGACAATACCTACTTCTGCGTCGATGCTTGTCCATCAGGAACGAGACCGTCTTCAGTACGAGCCACCATCCTGTTCTAAGCGTGTCTACGTGATACCCAAGAAGGAGTAGGAACGGCAGTTTTTTCAGACTCAGAGTATGCGACACCTGGCAGCAGTCACGGTAGCAGGCAAAGAGCTTGCTCGGCATGTTAGAATGATGGGTGGAGTAGCGCTTTTTCCTGGGGAGCCTGGTCGTACCCCGCAGCCTAGCGACCGGCTATCTCGGTCCTAGGCCTTTTACAATCCGTAGACATTCTTACAACTCTACAGACTGCCACAGCTGCAGGAGTTTCCTTGCTGGCCGGTACCAGCTGCAGCGGTCTGTTCCCCTCAGATTCAGCTTGCTCGCATCTAACACCCCTGCGAAAATGCCGGATCCCCTCCACTCCGCAGAACCTCAAGTCGTGCGCCGCAGACCACGTCGTGTTGCGTGCAATTATTGCCGTGCAAAGCGGGTCAGATGTAGGTCACCTCCTCAGCTCCTCCTGGTTGGGTAGGGGCGCCAGACCAGAAAAATCCCACTGAGCGGGCCACTGTAGGCAATGGCGCACACCCCTGCGACACATGTCAGAAACAATGCCAGACTTGCACCTATTCTCAACCTCGAGCAAGGCGGCCGACACGGTCGCTAGCGAATGACCAAGTTCCGGCGCAGAGCCTGAACGAGAGACTGCGACGAGTGGAGGAACGACTGCTGCGCATGAATGGACCATTGCACATCTCGGGAGCGGCGCCAGCTGCCAGCATAGTATCGCCACATCAGGAAAATTGGATTGTGCTAGCGCCTCCAAATACAAGTCCTTCGACGGAGAATCCAACGTCGCCAGTCGGTAGGCCGAACCTTGGGCGCGGTGCAGCTGAGCAACTCCCTCTTTCATCGATCAGCGATACGACTCGTTTAGACGTGCATTCATCAAACAGACCTAGGATTGCCACCTCCCCCTCCGCAATACCGTTCTCGCTCACCTTGGACAGACAGTCATCCCCGTTATCCGGGTCCGTTCGCTCTGCCGCAGAGACACCGGCGGATGCCACTATTAGTATCATACAAAAGTCCGAAAGGCCTACTCAATATGTAAATGGCGCACATCCTGACGACAATAGCACCAGCAGCCACCAACGCCAAGCGAGAATAGTGCATGCAGCGTACAGTTCCAGGGATAACCTTCCCTCCAACCTTGAGCAGTTGACCGGTCCGAGCTCTCAGAGTCCTATTATTTTCCGTGCCGGAGGCTACCAGTCCCCCGCCCAAGCGAATCCGCCACCCATTCGGGGGCCTGACAAAGGGGACAACGCCATGTCAAATAATGACGTGAGTTCCAACACTCTACCATCTGCTGATGGAGAAGGAGAGTACATGCTGAAGATTTCTTCTTCTTAGTTGCTGGAGCATTTAGGTACTGCGCCCCTCCTTCTGGCATAGTCACGGTGGCTGGATTGATGCCCGATACTGACAGTCACAGGACCAGCATCCTGGTTGTCGATTTGTTCTGCTGCTGGACGGCAGTGGGTGGCAGAAACGACGGGGGCAGTTGATTTCACCGCCATTGCCAAAGAACTCAAATCAGAGGATCTCAGGCACTTGAAACCGGAGCGCCCTCGAGATGGTTGGCGGCAGCATCCCGAGCCGGACCGTGCTACCGCTTGGGCTTACAGTCAAGGTCTAAGAAGCCCCTATCACACCGTTGTTGAGGTTGACTCACCAAGTCTGACATATAGCATACTTTGATCAAGCGCCAGATGTCGTCTTTGGCGTCATTCATCGTCCCGCATTCGAATCACACTTACGTGCTCACCTGGAGTTTTCCCAGAGCGCAGATTTCCAGGACCCGGCCTGGTACGCTTTACGGAACACGGTCTATGCTGCCGGTTGCCGCATACAGCTCTCTGACATCTCCTATGCTTCGACGTTTGCCCACGCCCACAAGGAAAGTTGGAAGTATTTCCGCAATGCTCTGTCTGTTGTCGGCGACCTGCTCTACCCACGCCAAGACTTGGTGGCAATTCAGGCCCTCACAGCCATGGTAAGCTCCTGCTTCGTGCCAAAGTTGCGGCGAAGGATTGTGCTTATCGTAGTAGAGCTTCTACGCGGAAGGACTTGCTAGCGTTGCATTGGAGTCTATGCTGATCAGTAACGCCTTGCGGCTGGCACAACATCGGGGCCTCCATCGGAAATCGCCCGGCGGCTCTAGCTGGGATACGGACGACCAAGTCTCGGCGTGCTGGTTATTCTGGGCGATCTACTGCTATGAAAAGCACATTGCGTACCGATCGGGTGGCGCTTCGGTACGTCCCCACCGCTCGAATTGACAGTATCAGCCGCCAATGAAGCAGGGTCAGACCATCGACGACGATGAAGTCTCGTGCTTGATCCCCACGACGACGCCCCCCGGCAGTCTCATCAACGTTGATTTTCTCACATACACAATCCGTCACGCCAAGATATTGTCTGTCGTGGTGAAGAAACTTGCATCCGTCAAAGCGTTGCGAACGCCTCATGAAAAGCTCATTAGCACTGTTTGCACTTTGAGCCAACGGCTCGAGGAATGGCAGACATCTCTTCCGCTCTTCTGCAGACCGCACGAGCCGCTCAAGTCCCTAAAGTGGCCTCGCAATTGGCATTTGTGTCATGTGGTATACCTGAAGTGTGCTTACTACAGTTGCTTGATCGCAATCCACTCCCTGTTCACCAATCCATGGACGATCAAGGTGGTCTGTCCTGACCCGTCTCCGTCTGTCAAGCGTCAGATACTGAATAGCTCCGCACTGGTGGCCGAAGCCTCGCGCAGCATGACTTTAGCCACCAACCACATCAAAATCAATGCCCACTCGTTTTCTTGGTAAGATGTCTGACATACCCGTGGATAAGACTAACAGCTAGCCTTAGGCAAGCAATGTACCTACCCCTAATAGCGCTAATCAATCTTTTCATTCACATCATAAAATGTCCGACGCTCCCTACGGCTTCAAGTGACGTTGCACTGTTGGATGTGGTGGCAGGACACTTTGGACATCTAGAATTTGTATCCCCTGTCGAAGTCTCGTTTGCTTATACTAGAGAACTGGCAAACATTGCTCGGTCAGAGGTTCAAAAGGCTCAAAGCGCCTATCGTTCTAATGTTCAGTGCTCTGTCTCATCTGGTGTCAACGGTACATCATCCTAAAACAAAATGGAGCCGTGTGAGGGTTTGACGTAGGATACAAGTATCTCTGAGAAGCGAGAGTCAGGCACGCCGCAGTTGGGACGGCCAACGGCCAAGTCGACGGGGCGTCGGAGCCTTGCCGGACTACATATATGCTGCCACGTCATGAGCCGAGCCTTTTCGACACGACTCGTTGTCCCACTTCCTCGGAATCCGCGGTTGCGGCGCTTGCTGGCTTCCGAGTGCGAATGGCGAAAGCTCGGAGAACCACAGCAATAAGAATCTCTCCACCCTGTGTTCTTGGGGTAGAAACACCGGTTTCTATATCGCGGTCGTCTCTCGCCACTATTTGCTGCGACTCCTTCAGCTGTCGGTTGATATCTGTCTCTATCTAATACACAAAGACTGAAGCGTTTGGATATAGACAACTGCCGCTATGTCGCCCGATCCCACCCCAACATTGACCCACGCTTTTGACCTCACCGTCGTCGGCCCTCCTGGATTCTCCGCGACCGCTAGTGAGCAGTCTTCTCTGAGCGTTGCGCACGGTGAGTGATACAGCTTATGCCATTTTGCTTACTTCATTGTCATTCCTCATTTTCGGTCGTTCCCACTGATGAGCTGTCTCTAACTTTTGCTCTGCAATACCACAGTCTTCCGGGGCTCGCTAAAGTCTGTGGATGGATCGATCGACCTGGGGGTCCGCGCCGGTAGCGATTGGATGACTATTCATTCCGACTACGCACATATCGACGCCCGTGTGTCTTGCCACTCCCAGGAAACGGCCGCGAAGCAAATAAACTGCGACATACGATACCTAGGCAAGATTGCATTCCACGGCCCCATGATGGATCTCTTTCGAGGGGAAAAGCACTCGACTAGCTTCGGGGATGGGTATTACTACACGCAGCCACTCCTGGAGAGCAGAAGCCCGGAACTGGCTTGGGTGAACAAAGCAGTCTTTCTATCTATGGGCAAAATTTCCGTACGAGATGATGGCGACTTGGAGGTCACCTATAGAATTTTCAAAGTAGGCTGAGGACTCTTGTATTGTCGGGATCAAAGATCAAGGCCACCGTCCAATCGAATTCCCTTCGAGTCCTCTCTCGTTTATACCTCCGCATTTGACCTTTCCTATCTCGTTCGGCTAAAGCGTGCCGGGCTCGGCGGATGCAATCAAGATTGCCCCGACCTTCTCCACCTGGCTTAGATGCTCCGGTCTCGAGGTAAGTGAACAGGACATCCAGTCCGCATTTTCCCCACGGGGGAACTGAAAGCTCCGCCCTGTCGAATAATGACAGCCGACTCCCTTTTAGAAACTTTGCATCGCCAAACAATGCGAGCGGTACCGGTGCTATTGGCACGGGCTTGCTTTCATGTCCATCTTCCTCTCGGCATTCCAGTCAGCAAGCCAAAGACGGAAGCGATTCGCCCGTCTCGCTGGTCACAATATGCTCGTGTTATATAGATTCTCGTCCAATTTAAACTACCATGTCAACGTAACTTCTACCACACCGTTGTTCCTACCATCAATTCGGTTATAGTCTTCGAATACATTGTCGATAGATGGATATCTTACAGTGTGCCGTAGCGTCTGTCGCTGAGACGGTCATCTTACAAAACCTCGGCCATGGAGGATCTCGAGGCTTCCTCCGCTGGGCTTCTGGACTTTTCTTGATCCAATATGTGGCACTCCAACTTTACTATATTTTCATATGGCCATTCCTGCTGTCTCCTTTACGACATCTCCCTGGACCACAGGTACGGAACTTGCTCCTCCTGCGTACCTCTTCGGTGTTTGGAAGCAGCTGAACTTACAATCATTCAGGGTGGCAATTTTGTTCTCGGGCAGGTCTTCAACCAGGCGAAATCTCTACCCAGTGAACTTGAAAAGGGGTGGATGAAGGCGGCCCAAGGTGCGCCCTTCATTCGATACCTGTCTCTTCTCAACACGGAGGTCCTCATGGTGAATTCGGCCCGTGCACACAAGGAGGTTTTGCAAACAAAGTGTTATGCCTTTGTCAAACCGAAATACTACGAACGGGTCGTGGGAGAGATTGCCGGGCATGGAATCTTGTTCACCGAGGGAGAGGAGCATAAAAAGCAACGGAAGCTTCTGCTAGCCCCTTTCTCCTTCAGCAACATCAAGCGGCTTCTGCCCTTTTTCGAGATCAAGGCGAAGGAGGCCTCAGACATCATCAAGAAGCAGCTGAGTTCCGGCGGCGGCTCTGGTGTCGTGGAAGGTCAGTTACTCCCGAGAAGAGGTGGCGTGCCTTTTTATGCTGATCAGCCTCATAGTTTCCGGGCTTCTCGCAAAGACAACACTTGATGTTGTCGGTCTGGCGGCGCTTGGATACGAGTTGAACAGACTTTCAACGTCATCCCAGCTGTCAACAAGCTACGAGAAGATTTTCGAGTTCGCCACACCTTTACAGATTCTCATCTCGGTTATCCATCAATACGTGCCGATTCGGCCGTGGCTGCCTCTGGAGACGAATCAAAACTATATTCGTGCCAACGCCACGGTCAGGAAGATTCTGCGAGAGCATATCCGAAGGCGCAAAGGAGAATTCCGACAAGGTCTCATCAAAGGCGAAAAGGCCAATCGTGATCTCTTGACCTTGATGATCGAAGAGAGCAAGGATACGTGGTCAGAGGAAGAAATGCTGGGCTACGTGAGTGTTTCTGCCTGCCCTCTGCGAAAGACGTATGTGGGTTTTGCTAACTTGTCGGCAGCTACTGAATTTTATGTCTGCGTGAGTGGAAAAAACGATCATGGTGCTAATCTTCGTTCGCCGGGGCTGATGGTTTGCTAGTGGCCATGAAACCACCGCCGGTGCTCTAACCTGGGCGTTGTACTCCCTCACCCTCTATCCCGCGATGCAGGAGAAACTGCGGGCCGAAGTCCTGTCCACGATAACATCGGCGTCGCCGAGCTACGAAGAGCTTGATAAGATGCACTTTATGAACAATTTCATGAAGGAAGTGTTGAGATACTATCCACCCGGTGTGGCTATTTCCAAGACCAGAACTACCCTCTCATGTCCATGCTAACTTCCCCCACCAGCACCCAACTTCCCCCGGCAAGCTGCCCAAAGCGTCGAGATTGAAGGCGTCAAGATCCCAAAAGGGACCCTGGTCATGATCGCACCCGCTGCACCGCAATACAACCCTCACATCTGGGGCCCGACCGCCGACCAGTTCGACCCGGACCGTCATGACCACCTTCCGGATCCCGCCCACGACCCGTACGTCTCCTTGGCCTTCTCAGCAGGTCCGCGAGTCTGCATCGGCAAATCGTTTGCCATTTTAGAGTTCAAGGCCATCCTTGCCGAACTGATTCAGCATTTCCGGTTTGAGAACACCGGCCTGGTGGAGCCGCAGAAGAGCGGGCCTAGTTTGCGACCGCTCAACGGAATGAGGTTGGAAGTGAGTCTCGTACGTTGATGGATGCATGGTTGGGCGATGTCAGGGTGCTTTGTGTCATGTCGAGATGCTTTAGGATCGTTCTCGTCTACTATGATGGTCTACTGGTCGATATATCTAAACCATTCACGGATCGCACTTGCAACTCAGGCTTTGGATGAATTTTCTTTTCTGTATCTTGGAAATCACAGTGTGGAGATTGGATTTTGTTCCACGTAGGCGGATGTGCCTCGAGCGGACTACATGTTGAATCTAACATGAGCGAAGACATGGGATTCGGGGAGTCTCTTGAACTAGCTCAGTGCACGGCTCGTTGGGTGTGAGCGTGCCCTTCCCCGGAGAAAATTGGCCCAAAGTCTGATACCATAGTAATACTACGGTACTACGATTGGGTTTGTCTAACTATCTGTTCGCAACTTGGTAAAAGTGCTCCTCGGCCTGCTTCTTCTCCAGTGCCATCATCATCTCCACAGTCCAATCTTCGTGCACATGACCTTCCGGGGTGTTGGTCGACACAAAGGGCGTTCCCTTTTGCACACTTTCGACGGCTTCGTCACAGCGGTCGTAGGCGTACTGTTCCGCGTCAAATGTGTACAACCACATGGGTTGAGGCATCTTCAAAAACTCGGGATTTTTCACCACGGCCTCCCAGTCGGTCTGGTGCCAGCGATGTCGGGTTTCCCAGCCCATTCGCTGCGTGAGACTGGTCCTTTCGTACCTACATCGGCGGGTAGGGGCCCCTAGTTAGTCTGCTGCGATTCTGGGGTTGGATTTGGTACAGTGTCACTCACCTGAGCTTCTCAAAGGCTCTGAAGGCGTCGGGTATCCTGTCCTTGCCCAACCTATCCAGCAGGGCTCCAATCGTTGCGGCGTCTTCGATCGCTTGCGCAGCCCCTTGACCCGAAGTAGGGAGATGAGGATGGGCAGCATCTCCGACCAACGTAATGCGACCGGTTCGCGATACCCAATCTCTTATGGGGTCACGCCAGAGAAGCTTCCAGTCGATCAGCTTGTCGGGTGGCACTGCCTTCATGGCGGCACAGATGACGGGATCCCAGCCCTCGACGACCTTCAGCATGTCCTGGAGGTCCCCAGGGTTCGTCCAAGATTCTTCAACCTCGTAAGCATCCTATGGAAATCAGTCAGAACCAGCCGAGCGCGTCTCAAGTCGACTTGCTTGAAGCTTACCTTATGGGTGCAGAATATGACGACCGATTGAGTGGAGACTATGATGAACAAGATGGCATGCACATCCGACCCGAGCCAGACGTGGAAAAGGTCTTCTTTCAACTCTGTAAACGGCTTCGTCAATGGGTCGTTGGCCAGGCATTCCAAGGGGAAACATGTGCGGTACACGGCGAATCCACTCGTCCGGGGATGTTGGTGGATGCCGAGAACATGCTTCCGTGCTGCGCTGTGGATGCCGTCGGCCGCGATCACTCCATCGGCGATGAGACGCTCGCCGTCCAGCTCGACTCCCGCGCAGTCGTCCTCTTCGAAATACGACTTGACACGGTTCCCAAGCCGGAATCTTACCCCCATGGCGCTCGCTCGCTCGAAAATCAAACGCTGCAACAGTCCACGATTAGAGTAGAGAACTGGATAGCCCTTGAACTCGGTCGGCAGCGGCGCCTGTAGCAATTTCTTGCCCCGCTGATCAGAGATGGTCATGCTCGATGGCTGTGCGGACTCAGCCACCGCCTGATCTAGCATATCTGCCCATTTCGACATGACCCGAGTGGCGTTGGATCCGACTTGGATGATGTCGCCTGGGGACATGCGTTAGATATTAGTCATGATGCCCCTGCTGTGAGGGCATGGGCCAAATCAGCGGGAGTTTGGTCTCACCTTGTGTCGTTAATTGCTTCGTAGCCTCGATGACTTCGACATCATATCCCTTCCTCTTGAGCTCAATCGCAGCGGCGAGTCCCCCGTACCCGGCACCAACGACGAGGATCTTGCCGCGCAGTGCAGTACCATTGGCTTCATTCGTGTTGTCTACCATACTGACAAGGTATGCCTATGCTTACAGTGCTGGACGCGATAAAACTAAACGAGTAAACAAAGCGGTTGACTCGAAGTAAATGTACATGTCCATCATTTCGCCGAAGACCATTTCAATGCAGTGTTTTTAGGGCATCACGGCTCGGAACCGTGAGCCTGTCGCGCCAGAATTGTCGCCTTGATGATCGGGGCCGAACTGACCTGCAGATTTAGGAGTGGAGAGGCATTTCCTCGGGGTGCAAAGCAGGGTTTTGGATTCCTCGGCGTGGACATACCGGAATTGCCATTTCTCCCACCTTATTGGCTCGGGCAAAATGAACATCCTCTTCGCCGTCCATATTCGGTCGCTATTCCAAAACGGGGTGGAGGGATCGTTCTCACTCCCCGTGCAGCGGCCAGGATTCGACACTCGTGTAAGTGGCCCTGACGGGAGGTTGGGGAGGTACATCAGAGCTACAAAGGATTGACCGGCCAAGCATTATGTTGTCTCATGACACCTGTGCACAATAAGGAGCTCTTTTTGCTCGACAACCTCAGCTACTACCGAAAAAAGGGGTGCCGATCAGGGCTTTTCGAAACTCCTTCCGCGAATAATAGCGCACTTGTGGCCTCGAACTGATACCGGGCTAAAGCGATTGGAAGGACAAGTGACGATAGATGCAAGCTGCTTTAATTTAACCGTGCACCTTAGTGGTAACAAGACTTCGCGTGGCATGAACATGGACGTCACCATAGCACCAAATCTGTGTCAGGCGAACCAAGTTCCTGGCATATTCATGGGGTCAAGCCGTACCCACCGAATCTGTGACCTTTCCTTTGGCAGACATACAAATAAAACAGCGGTGTCAACGCACCGTGGATGGCAGTCGGCTGTAATGTACTTCACGGTTTGATGGCCGGCTGTCTTTGCCCAGATAGCTGCACAGGATCATGAACGAGAGCAGGGTCAATCAATCAAGATGGATTTCGATCTAGAGATCAAACCGTTCTCAAGATCCAGGATGATCATGATCTTCCTCGAACATGACTGACCCTGTTGCAGCGGCATCGCGGAGAACGAAGACGCGTCGGCCACGGCACTGAACGACTCCGTCAAAGTGAGAAAGATGCCCGAATCGTCGCATATGGCGTTCAAAACTTCAAGGGTCACCTTCACAAGCTTCGCTGTTTCCATGTAACCATCAACAATCTGCTTTCGACCTTCGAACCTCTGATCTGGAGGGTGTTTCACTACAGCGCCTTCGCCATAGTATTCTCCCACCGCTTCAAACCGGCCAGCATTGAATCCTGCAATGAGCGCATCGAGAGCGGCCCGCTGTATGTTGCTTGCTCCAAGCCGTTGAACAGGTGAGGTAAGATAGTTGGCAGGCCAGTACATTTCTTTGCAGTTGACAATACGCTTCTTTTCGTTCAAGGTATAGACAACAAAGGCGCGCGTCTTCCGCTTTGATCAACGATTGATTGGGTCATGCCGGTCAGCAACCGGGAGAAGTACAACTTACGGTCAACATATCGCCAGGACGAACCGGACCATAGGCGAAGTCAAGCCATTCCACACAAGAATGGAAGATGATATCGAGGTTGACAAAGACCTTCTGCTTGGCATAGATAATCTCTTGTGGCGCAATGCATTCTCTCACACGGTGATACTAGTCACAAACGTCAGCGAGAATGGATGTGGGACCACAGCGAATGCCTACGAATGTAAGGTCGTTTAGAAATTCCTCCTTTGCTTGATATGTTGTGTTTTGGAAGGGCGTCGTGAATGTAAACGGGAAGGAGAAGAACGTCGACACAAGCAGTTCATCGTCACCAGTATTGAATATTCGGGCGTATTCTTTGTAATCCTCCATTCTTTTTTTCTAGGTTATCTTGTTACTTACCGCATGATGAGACCCCAAGCAGTCCGTGTTCAAGGACGCTGGGCATGTTTTAAGTTAGAGAGTGTTCGCCCTAAAGAATGGCCATCTTACCACTCGGCTCGTGGTTCAAGGTCAGGGCGGCCCGAACGAATGGAGAAAGCAACCGGGGGTTGTGCCCTCCACCGCTGGCCTTGATTAGGAATTATGCTTCAAAGATAACGAAGCTACATATCATCAAGAATACCACAGCAGGACAGCCATTTCTCTGACCATGGAGAGGGAATAAAGTACGCACATATAACTTTGCAGACTCCAGAGAGTTTTCTCGTCTGTGGTAAAAGTCTTTTGACGGGCGGATGAGATAGCTCCGAGGAGTAATTCCTCTAGCGCAGCTATGCACCGACTCTCCGGTTTCCCACAGTCTAGAATCAAATGGTGGTATGGTCCATATTTATTTCCCAGGCTCAACTATTCAAGCTGCCAGCAGCTCCGATTTCGGCGTGACCAATATCTTGACATGGTCATCCTTATGGTTCACCAACTCTTCAAAGCCTTTCTGCACGATGTCCTCCAAGGCTATACGAGCAGTCACCAACTTCTCGAAACCCTTGAATTTTCCTGGGAGAAACACATCAGCTTGGATTGATCGAAGGTAGAATACTGGTGCCGGAACATACCTGCAACCCAATCGTCAAACGTTTCCTTGAAGTCTTTCTCCGTGTAACTCATCGACGCGCGAAAGACGAGCTCTTTCAGCATGAAGTGTCCCATTGGAATGATGCACTGTCCGTCCGTCAGTTTTGGCCTATCACCGGCCTTCCAAAGACACTTACATCTTTCTCCCAGCCCGCCACGTTGACATACGTCCCACCTCGTCGTAGCGCATCCATTCCGTCCCTCAACCCCGGCATGATACCAGCACAGTCGAACACAATATCCACGCCGTTGCCGTCAGTCAACTTGCGGCACTCATCCCCCACTTTGGCCTTGCTGGGGTCCACCACCACGTCGACGAACTTTGCAGTTTGCTGCTGTCGTTTCGCGGTCGGTTCACTGACGATCAATTTCCCCACCCCCTTGGATTTGAGCATGAACATCAACGCGATGCCGACCGGACCCCCTCCCAGAATGAGGATCGTCTTGTCCGAGTAGTCGTCAAACCCAGACGATCTCGCGGCGTGCCTCGCCACGGTCAAAGGCTCAATCAGTGCCGCCTCGGCCAGCGGGATCGAATCTGGCAAGACGTGGCACATGGACTCGTTGACGGCCACGTATTCCGAGAAGCCACCGCCATCAGCCGAGTGAAGACCCAAGAACGCCCACTTGGAACAGATGTTGGTGTCGGTGGCTTTGCACGAATGGCAACTCGAGCAGAACAGCCGCGGGTCGACCATGACAGGCTGTCCGATCTTCAATTTGCCGTTAGCCCCGACTTTGCTAACTCTCCCGCAGAATTCATGTCCCATCGTGATGGGCAGGACGTCCCCCGTCAATGGATGTGGATTCTCCTTGGTTGGAATCACACCAGGCCCTAGACGAAGTGTCAGACGAGAGATATGGCCCATTGCCCCTCAGCGACATGTCTTACCAACCAGGTACTCATGGAGATCCGAGCCACAGATCCCGCACCAGTCGATCTCGATCAAGACCTGTCCATCCCGGATCTGTGGGATCTCGACCTCTTCCACTCTGAGGTCGCGAGCGGCGTGGAATCGTGCAGCCTTCATTTTGGACGTTTGATTTTTATCCCGATCTGGTATTTCCCAGGGTTTTGAAAAAGTCCCAAGGTTTACGTTGTGTGATGTTGTTGCTTTTGGCCTGGGGACACGTCCACTACCTAATACCGAGTCCCCGCGGCTAAGGCTGGCCCTGCATAATACTGGAAATGGTTGACTGTTTTCTGACGAAGAAAGCGCCGAATCAGTGCGTTTGCTTGCCGAGGTCCTGTGGCTTGTCCTTGCCGTTCCCAATCCCGTTCCCCCCACCAAACTATGATCGGAAAGTCGGGCCGGCTACTCCTTTCGAGGGACTTTTGGCATAACTACTTGCTGGCACGTAACGACCGATCCTCGGTGGACACTGGGGATTCAATTCTTATGTCATTTGTCTAAAACAGAAAATACCAATGTCACAGTAAAGGTATCCTTCTCTGTCGTCCCTTTTCATTATCAAATTTTTTCAGTCGATGACCCAAGGCACATCCTCGTTCCTCATGTACGGAGCCAGTCTGGAAGCGTCTCGCAAGACTTCAGCCTCGACCCGACCATTTCCAAGGAACGCCCACATGTTAGCGTTGTTGTACCGGATGTCATAATGGTCCCACCGGACATATTTGATCGTCTTCATGTAATGCAAAGCCTGAGGCACCGTTAGAAGAGACTTGGTGTGGACACCAGGTTGAGCAATGCATGACTTACTGAGCCAGCCCAGATCCACAGCTTGCCTCCCACGATGTTGTTCTTGTACCAACTGTCACCGTCAGTGTTGGCTCCAATTGCGTGTCAAGGACGGTAGGAAGATGATTACCTCTTGCACTCGGTGTTCCAGACGGAACCTTTGTGCCACTCGTCAATGTGCTCGTATAGTTGTTTCACCGGCTCCATCTTGACTTCCAGAGCGCGGATATTGTCCTCCTGCATTCTCTTGACGCACGTCAAGATATACTCGACCTGGACCTCGTGGGACGGGAGAGCTGTACCCGCAGCCCAATTGCCTCGCACCCCATTGACCACGAAGTAGTTGGGGAATTTCGGCACCGTCACAGCGAGGTAAACATGGGGTTCCGGGTTGAATTCATCGCCCATGTCGACGCCATCAACGCCGCTCACCTTGAAAGGCGGTGCAAAGGCCAGGTTGAACCCGGTCGCGCAAACCAGGATATCGACTTTGTGCAGTTTACCGGAATCGTCGATCAACCCCTCGGGGACAATTTTGGCGATCTCGTTGTGCACCGGGGTCACATCTGGTTAAACGTCAGTCAGTATTGCAAACACACACTCTCTGCCCTCTCCCTCTTTCTATCTCGCTCGTGATGGAGGCATTACATACTAGGTTGAACCAGTGCCTCGAGATAGCCATCACCAGGGGTGATCCTTCGACCTAGGCGCCAATTAGCAATCAAGAGCCATCAGAACGGAAAACTCGACCTACACCCAGGAGCCCATTTGGGGATCAACTTCTCCTTCAACTCTTCGTGACCGGGACCTATCCGGCGATGCATTTCTTCGCGCATCGTCTTCTCGGCGAATTTGGACGTGTCGGATCCGGCGATGAACATGTCGAACAGGTTGTTGACGCTGGATTCGAGCTTCTGTCGATACTCGAGCAGGTGCTGCGGGTTGTCGCGGAACTCCTGCTTCTCCTCCTCGGTGTAGTAGTACTGGGCGTTTGGGTTCTTCTTCTGCGTCTCGTCCGAGGAGTGGCTCTTGTCCTCCTCCAGGAACTGCCCTCCGACCGGGGGGGAGATCCATGTTACTGATCTCATAAAGGTCGTCAGGTGCTTGGCCTTCTTCTGAACCTGCGGCACGATCTGGATGGCCGATGATCCTGTTCCGATGACGGCGACCGTCTTGTCCGTGTAGTCGACGGCTGTTGTTCGTCGAGGTCAGCTTTTGGAGTCCGAGAACAACGGCACCTCAACGTCCCGGAGTCTCGGGCCTTCTGAAGCCCATTTTCGGTCGTGAACTTACACGTGTCCCAGTTTGCGCTGTGGAGAAGCTTGCCCTCAAAGTCATGCAATCCCTCGATCTTGGGCCCTGTATTGCCGAGTCAGTATTTTGCACGAGCTTGTCGGTAGACTAAGTAGGTCGAGAACATACATTTCCAGCTATTGAGGAAGCCGGTCCCGTTGATGAAGACGTGACACCAATCGTTGATCTTGCGGCCTCCCACCTCGACCTCGACCTCGTCTAAAAAGACAGAAGAAAGAACGGGTCAGCGTGATGAAGCGACGAAGAAATCTGCCTGGGACAGAGTGTGACAACTTACAGATTCCCTTCTCCTCCACCCACGTGGCGCTCAGAACCTTGGAGTCGAGTTTCACAAACGGGAGCAAGTCGTACTTGTCGGCAAACCTCTCGAAATACTGTCGGATCTCAGGCCCGTACGCGTAGAAGCTCGACCAGTCCGGATTCGGCTCGAACGAGTACGTGTAGGCGTGTGCCGGCACATCACAGGCGCATCCGGGATATCGATTCTCGTACCAAGTCCCTCCGATGGCGGGATTTCTGCACACAGGCGTCAGTCTCTCACCTTCTCTCCCCCAAAGAAGGACGTGTAGTCCATGGGACTTTGGGTACGCACTTCTCGTAACAAACGAGTTCATAGTTCTTGAACCCCTTCTTCATCTTGTACGCCACCAAGAGGCCCGCGGCACCGGCGCCGACGCAGATGACGCGGACGTGGCCTTGCTTGGAATGCCATTGCGGCTCGACTTTGTAGCTGAGGTCGTTGACCATTTTGACGGAGGCTCCTTCGAACTCGGCACCCGGGAGGATTTTTCGATCTCGACGAGGTCAAAACAAGTACCACTCCTCAAATAAGGCCAGTACGGACGATTTTTTGGACGAGTGGTCCCAAAGAAGCTACTTGACTGCCCAGTGTTAGCCCCACGAAGCCCTCTCTTTATTCGAGCCGTCGAGCGCTTTGAAGTCGAGTGATTCGGAATTGCCTGACAAGTGCCCAACACCCAGTTTGCCGCGGGTAGCGAAACTGAGGCATACCCGACGCCCAGACCAGACCAGACGTGGACCAGACGTGGACCAAACTGGCGAAAAACGATATTACTTACAGACCGTTATTGCCCGTCTTCGCAATTCCGTCCGGAGACCACAGCCGCCGCGTGGTATGGATGGTCCCGTGCAAACTTGTGTGGTGCCCCCCCGGAATACCCACCGACGCAGGAAAGTTACGAGAGCCCAAGTGAGTTGTTCACCACGTGGTCAACTTCCCTGACTCGGATAACCCTGACACGGAGGGAAGTATTACCAATTGAGCAACCACTGACCTTGTGCAGACCCGAGGTCCGTGCCTTAGGGGTGTGAGTACCAACCAGTATTGATTAGTTAGAACATTCGCGACCATTGCACGAACATGTTCATTTGCTGACTTATGCGGTTTCCCCTCCCTCCCCTCCACTAAGCCCCACACTGGGGGGGAAGGCAACAGGCGAACAGTGCTCTGTAGTATTTCGCAGTCGGACAGCGGGGTGAGGGGGGTGCGAAAGAGGGGTGCGCGAATTAGCCGAAGAGCACCACGGCCCGACAAGGCTGTGTTCACTGTGTGGTGTAGTCTGCGAACCCGAGGGGGGGGATTGCCCCGTCTCCGTCGCCTCTTGGCCATTGGAGACACGACACGACAACAACGAGAGGTCGCCCCTGCACAGCCGACGTTACTCGCCGTTAGCCCCAGCAGAGAGAGGGCAGTTTTGCCTAGGTAAGTCGGGTCAGTAGTACCTTGGGTAATGGACTCGATCGTCCCAATTGGTGCAGCACGTCTCTCGCGGTTGACCACTCTTGTCTGAACGTGTGTCATTGCTGGGCAGATCGTCATTTCTCTCTCTCACGATCACCGAGTTACGGCAAGGCTGACACTTTGATTCGATTTCTCGTTACTTCAAGCACTTTTTGGCCGTCGAGATCCATCAAAACTAGACTTCGTCTTTCATCGTCTTTGTTGTGCCCGGCTATCATCCATCCGTCCATCAATCAATCCATCAATCTTCTTCCTTTCAGGTTCAAGATTCCACAAGACTTTTCCGTCTTTCGGTGTTGATCCCTTCACTTCTCCCATCCACCCGTCAATTCACAGCCGTTCCATCGTCCTCACTCCTGCACAAGCCATGGCCTTCCGCTCCGGACCCGTCGCGCCCGGCGTCGCTTTCATCACCGGAGGCGCCCGCGGGCTCGGCAACGCCATCGGCGTGTCCTTTTCCAAGGAGGGCGCCCGGGGCGTGTGTCTTGTCGATATCCAGGACGAGGCAACGTTCGAAGAGGGGAAGAAGAATGTGGAGAAGTACGGTGCCAAGGTTAGTACTGAGGAAGAAGTCGAGGACTTTCCGGGCTAGACTTGATTGTGACCCTCTCGCTTGTTCCGTTTGTTGGTGAATATATATATCGCTCGATATTATTCAAAACCCAGCATCCCCTGGCCTGATTGCCCCAGGGATGAGGCGGGGTCTTCCTAGCCTTTCTGGACCCTGAAAATGGGGGCACAGGGGGAGGGGAGCCAACCCAGGGTCTAAGTACCATCACTAAACATAAATCTCTTTTCGTTCGACGAATAGGTCCTATGCATCCGCGCCGACGTGACCGTCGAAGCCGACGTCGAGCGAGCCGTGGCCGAAGCCGTCAAGGAATTTGGGCGAATTGACTACGCTGCGTGAGTGGTTACATGTCCACCCCTGGTCGACATACATCAGATCCGTAGCACCGAAAACCCGAGTCATCTCGCACCATGACTGATACAGATGACTGACATTGAATTTCGACCGATCACAGCAACTTCGCCGGCGTCATCGGACCACTCAACGTAACGTGGGAAACGGACACGGCGGAATGGAAGCGTGTGATTGAAATCAATACGGTCGGCGTGTGGATATGCAACAAACACGAGCTGAAGCAAATGCTTAAGCAGGAGTTGATTGAAGGGTGAGAGTTCTTTCTCTCTTTCTCTCTTCCTCCCAGCCTGGTTCTGACAACCAATATGTATATACAGCGAAGAAGGCCGCCCCGGCCAACGCGGTTCCATCGTCAACTGTGCATCCGTCAACTCGATTCAAGCGGGCGCCGGCACGACGGGCTATAGCGCGTCCAAGCACGCCGTCATGGGCATTACGAAAGCTGTAAGTCTTGACATTTATCCCTCTCCCTTTCTTCCTTCCTTCCTCCCTCTCGCCAGGGTACCTCGGGACTGATGGAAGACAGGCATCCCTCGAAGCCCGCCAGCACAACATCCGCATCAACGCCGTGTCGCCCGGATTCCTATTCACCAAGCTTCTCGACCCGTTCATGAAGCAAGGCGACGGCGGGAAGGCGAAGCAGGCGTGGGAAGAGTATGAGGCACGGCAGGGCCGCAAGGCGTCGTTCGACGAGGTCGGCGATGTCGTGGTGCTACTGAGCACGCCGCGCATGAGTTTGGTCGTCGGCCACAATTTAGTCATTGATGGGTATAAAACCCCCCTCCCCCTCCCCCTCCCCCTCAACTCTACTTTGTGGTTGAGAGGTTGGTCGAGAAGATCATTTCCTTGTTTCTGTGCTTGGGCTATGTGGGCTGACTGACGGGATTTTGGAATAGTGGCTTTACGATCAATGAGAACACTACCTAAGCGGACAGACGGGCAGAGATGACAGTGATGAGGTTGGATCTCATAAGGAGATGGAATCAAGCACTATCAGGATAGTAGCAGTACCAGTAGATAGAAATCTAGCAGCATGGCCATAATGGCCATCGCCGCTGCGACATTTCAAGTCTCCTGGTCTGGAGATCGATCTATCCAACTATCCATTTCAACCAATGCAGACAGGCGGATCGATACGTAATGTAATCTTGACCTTTTCCCCCCTTCGAGGTAGAGAAGATATAGGGTCAAACACCTAACCCGTCGATCCACCATCAGTGCAGCCGAATGAATACAGAACCGAGAAATCTTGCGAAATCAAGTGCTCCACCGTGTCCACGAAAATTCCTTTTTTTCCCCCTTTATCCTTCATCTTGCCATTACATTGGTGTCCAAGACCAGATGCAGTGAGTGACCCAGCCCTGTGATGTCCATGGCGAAATGAGTCGAGTAGCCTATGCCCCAGATACCGCCAATTAGTGAGCCCATATCCTCAGAGGACTCCGATATGCTAATCGGTAGTAATCTTGGAACCACTGTCGGCGATGCATTGTCAGGCTGATCATCCTCCTCGCGAGGGTGGACGCGACGAGCTACTCCATCTTTCCCCGCTGGTGGCAGTGCCCTAGGCCCAGGCCCCAGAGCACAAACGGCAATTCTGCATGCACTCGTATTTCTTCATCAGTACCGCGGCAATCCCCCTGTCGAATTGTCGGTGATTGAGGGATTTAACTCCAAGTTATCCATGCCAGTAGCTTGGGGCTGAGGTTGTGACTTGCTTGCCCAAGGGTCTGCGCGGAATTGCTGCGGGTTGCATCCATGTGTGGCCTTGGACTGACCAATAGATTGGTGTCCATCCTGAGAACCTCGGGCGGCCCAGTTTGCGGGGTTAGAATGAATAATTGGTAGTCCCTTAATTCGTAGAAGCCGGGAAGACCCCTCACAAAATTACCGACCGTCGGATGCATGCTTCCAAAAGTGTTTCAGCTGGCCCCCTTCCGCTACAAGCAAGGCCGCCACTCACGCAATCCTTTCTTTGGCCGGTCCTTCCCTCAGCATTCCCGAAACGTCGCTTCGCACGAAACTGAAATCTTTTAGTCATTCAGGCTGCGGACCAACTGGCCCTTGGGAAATCCAGCGTCTCCTCGAAGGCGGCAATGTCATGCTGCATCTCGGGGAATAATTTAAAGAAAGTGGGCTTCATGGTCCAGTTTTTGAAGTTGTAAGCGTACTCGAGGAAGATCTTGGACACTTCGTACCGGTTCAACTGGGGATTGTAGGCAAAAATATCGCGGTCCGAGTAGGGCCAGTGGAAGTTGAAGTTGTCGACAAAGGCGGCTGAGAAAGCCCCTGTCGTCGTATACTTTTTGTGCTCGAATACGAGTCGGTCGCGCAGGCCAGGCCTACAAGCGTCGAGTAAGTAAGAGTAAGAAAATGTAGTAAGCATAGAAGAACTCGGCGGTTGCGCCGACAGGGGCGAAGGCGATTCAAGGCAGATAGGCAGGAAGGCTCTTACCAGACGAGAAAGTCTATGACTGCTGGATGTTGAATCTTCTCCTGTGATGGTCTGTGAGGGGGCAAATATTAGTGTTTGACTAGTGTCAGATTCGCGCCAGAGACAAACATACCTGGGCCGTAGAAACACTGGCACTCGGTCCAGGTTCTCCTTTGTGGGTTCTTCCCGGTACTGGATCAGAGTCTGGCAGACATACATCAAGGCAATCCTCTGGGCCTTGCACGTCCACGTTCCAAAAACCTGCTGGTCGACCTGACGAAGGGCACTCCAGACAGGATGCTGTGCTTCCGGCCCGACGTTGTCCCAGCCCCAGATGGCGGCTTTGAAAGGCACGTGCATGTCGAGAACGGTGTTGGAGTCGTTCATTTTCTTGACCGAGTTCAGACAGCCCGTGAAGGCGTCGTTCGAGACGTGCCATTTAGCCACATCGGGGGCGATACGCGCCGTAGCTGCATCGGTATTTAGGAAGCGGTAGTCAAACGGCGAGGGCGTCGCCGGGTTCCAGGCATTGTAGCCAGTCGGGCCGGTCTCGAACAGCTCCAGAAGGGCGTTCGGGCTGAATTCGAAAAAGTCTTCGAGCCCGTTAAGGCCGCCGATGGCGGCCTCTGATGGTGCGACGTCGGCACCCGCGACATTGCCGTTGATGACGCCCGAGACGTGGCCATGCACAATATCAGACGTTTGTGACGTGTCGGTCGAGACGGACTTGTGGCGTCCGCCATCGCCGTTGAAAGAGGCGGCGACTGTGTCAAACACTGCCGGCGTGCCAGCGGTCTCGAAAGCGGTTTGGGCACAGGCGCAATTCGATTGCACGCTGCACCCACAAGGGTTGAGGCCTAACTGAGTATCGGACTGGTCGTCGGTGTTGAGGACCGCCTGGTCAATGGTGGTTCGCATCTTAACCAGGGCATTGCGAAGTCGGTGGTTGTCATTTCGAAGGTTGTCGATGATGCGGGTCAAGCTGGCGATTTCGCCCTGTTTGTCACCGGCCTCGAGACTGCTGAGACGTTGTTCGAGGAAAGCAATGCGCGATTTGGTCCTTTCACGGGTGGCTCGCTGGGCCAGACGGTCCTGGATTCTCTTTCTCTCCGCTCGACTGTCGTCAGTGTCTCGCCGTCGAGGTTTGGTGGACCTGGGAGTTGGGGCGTCCATGATGAATATCGACGTCAAGACGGTCAGGACACTAGGGCAGTCGAGGAAACGGGGGGATTCTGACTTGATATTGAAGAGTCAGGGCTCGAGACTGCAAGAGAGAGGACGGAAAAGGGTAGCCGGCCAAGGGTCCTGAATTTCCTGGGGTCGAGGTGAAAAGCCAAAACCTCCAAGAGGGGGAAAGTGGAGACTGGCGAGAATTGATACCCGAGGCGAAGAAGGAGAAACGAGGTCTTTCTGTCGCGGTTGGCACTTGGGAAGCTGGTTGGTCGGGGAGCTGGCCGCCGGGTCCCCAGCCTAGCAAGTGGTGGCAAGCCCTTCGGCCCCAACTCCACCTCCACCTCCGCATCCAAGGGTCCTCCACCTCCATCTCCGCTCCTCCCGCTCCCGCGTCGAGGTGGACGATGCACTTCTTTCGGAAGCCAAGAGAACGAAGTAACTAGCTCAATGTTGAGGGAAGATGTACCGGGGTTGATTGGGGCTGATGTGATCGCGTGTTGTGAAGCTTGTTACGGAGAAGATAGAGAGAAAAATGGCTGAAAGGAGCTGAGCGCAAGTGGGTCTCTCTATTTGAGGGCACATCCCTGCTGCTTGTACCAATCTGGCCGTGGCTGGCCACTAGGCTGGCCACTAAGACCAAAGCAGCCACCCTAGCGCTGAATACGTACTAAGACTCACGGATCCGGAGCCCTTCCCGCGTTGCCGCCTTCCTATCAATGCGACGTTGCAGCAGGCGGTGACCAGGCTATAATCAGCCATTTCTTGCGACTCTCGCTAGGGGCCGGGCCTCGCGTGCATGTCGAGATAAGATGCAACAGGCAAGGTGGTGGTGATAGTGCCTCCACTCAACAGGGATCCAGATACGTGATGCAGGAAGTCATGATGGAACTGGAAAATGGGCCTGGAAGTGGATGGGGTCCAGGAGCTTCTCAACGAGGCTGAAGGCTGTGTGTTGTCTGCCTCTCGATCAGCCTCAGCGCCAATGTCTCCCTCAAAACCATACCATGACCTCCATATCCTCCCAGCCGATTGATCAATCAAACATTCAATCAACGCAACCAACGGTAACAAGTCTCGTCGGCCCTCGTGGCACAGCAGTAGGAACAACAATGACACTCCTCTCTCGCTTCGATTACGCGACAACGGATCATTTCACCCTGTCCCTCCCATGCAAGGAGTTGTTCAGCCACTGCAAGCCTCCTGGCAGGCTGGCACCATCTCACAAGGAGTGGAAACTGCACGACCTCCTGCAGATGAAACGCTAGGAAAGTTACGGTCACACCGGTCGATCACATTCCAGACTGCATACGAGAAGTCCGGGGGTCAAGCGAAGGAGCGGAGGGACTAGTCTAAGATTCAATTGCCTGTTGGCTTTGCGCGCCTATCCTCGTTCAGTCGAGAAAATGAATTTCATCACCATGCCCACCCACCACCATACATCATGCAGTGGTTGCCCAATAATGATCCCATCCATGCCCTTCCGGACCATGAACCAGCCTACTCCGTGCAGCCTCCAGCATTCAGCTCTCAACCCCGGCTCTTCAGGTTTCCGTGCGTGGCCTATCAACTCGGACGAATCCCGACGCCTCTACAATCTTCATGGCCAACACCGATATCTTCACGCCGCTCAGTACGTCAAAGAGGGAGATGTCAGTCTTGGTTTGGTGCATCACCCAATTCCGAATCTCGCCTGCCATCAGCGAATCAACGCCATAGGAATGCAATGGCTGGTTGACATCCACGTCCTCGGCCGCCGTCCGCAATCCCATCTTCAACAATAGTCCGCACAACGCGGCACTGATCAGTTCCGAAGCCTCGTTCATCGATGTGCATTCGCCCAGTTTGCTTGCAAGGGTTTTCGAGCCTGCCTTGGCAGACACCTCGCTTCCGGAAGTCTTTCCGCTGCCGTGTGCGAGGCTTATCTGCTTGAGGTAAGAGAACCGTGGGTCGTCGTAGTAGGACGGCGTGTCGTTATCTTTTCTGGCTGGCAACCCTGTCACTAGATGAGATGGGGTCCCGCTTCGCCCGTAGGACCCTACCAATGTGGCTCTCATCATGGCAGTGAGCTGAACTTCATTGAGGCCAATAGTCTCCCACAACCCTTGCTTCGCACTGGAACCGACGTCCTGCACAATCCCAATGTCGATTCTACCAGCGGGAAGGCCAAGGTCCCGTCTGTGGGTTGCAAGAGTATCTTGGAAAGCACAGCCAGCGGCGTAGTGCACTTCGCCTCGATTGCCCATGACCCCAGCAACCGAAGTCAGCATCACAAAAAAATCCATGTCTTTTGGGAATAGTTCGTGAAGAAGCCATGAGCCCTGTACCATTGGACGGACAGTAGTCTGCCATTCTTCGTGAGTCATGGTGTCGTAGTTGCAGTCGTCACTGGACGATGATATCGCACTTTGAACAATTCCTCGAACTCGTGGCATCTCTCTCGACCATTTCTCCATCGACCTGGTCAGATCTCTCTCATTGGAGATGTCGCATCCATACACTTTGGCGACGACACCTCTGGCTGTGAGACCATCTGCCAACGAATTTCCATTGACCGACTCCCGACCTGAACATCCATGGATCAAGATCAAGTGACTAGCTCCATGATTGACCAGGAACAGGGCCAGGTTCCGATCAAGGTCTCCCATACCACCGACCAGAACGTAGCTGGCATCTTTGTGTAGTCGGAGAGGCCTCATCGACCCCGGATGGATTGGTATCATATCTCCCTCATCGAATGAGAGAACAACACTTCCAGGGGAAGGGTTCCGACTGTGAACAAACTCGAGTGCCTCCTCCACTTGCCCAACCGGAAAGATTTTGATAGAGGGGATCGTGCTCAGTAGTCGACCATTCATGAAGTCCGCTGATTTCTTCGATATATCTACCATCAAAGACGGATTGTCTTGAAGAATGAATCCCAGGTTGACCACGTTGAAAGAACATCCCTTTTGGAATTGTGCCATGTCGAAGCTGACGGTGCTGGAGACACCTGCAGTTGAGGTGCTGATCAAGTGGCCGAATGGAGCAACACACTGCCACAGCTGCTGAAGTCTTTCGTTGTCACTCAAATTGTCGAGAATTAAGTCGAACCCCTTACCCCCATTCAGTCTCATGAGCATCGCACTTAAGTCAGGTTCTTTGCCGTCGAGAATACGATCCTTTGGGATTCCGAAGTTCTCCACCAGGATGCTGTCGTCTTCGTCATCAACAATTGCGAAGACCACTGCCGCTTGCGATTGCGCTATTTGAAGTGCTGCTAGGCCAACTCCACAGGATGCTCCTTGAACAAGAACAGATTTTCCACACTGGAGACCTGCAACAGTGATCAGGCTCTGAAACGCCGTACCAAAAGTGATGGGCCAGGCTGCTGCTTCCTCCCAGGTCTTGTTGCTTAGTATCGGTTGGCAAAGATTCTCCTTGACTCTGAAAGTTGTGTTGTGTGGTGATATCTGGCATGCAGAAACCCGGTCTCCAACTTTAATCCGACCACAGCATGTTCCAACTGCTTTGACCGTGCCACTGAATTCCTTGACAGACTGTGAGCAAGTCTCTGTGAGGCGAAGCACTGCAGCCTTGGTTTCAATCTCGACCTCGTCATCGGAGAGATTGCCGTGTATATCGTCGCGCGTCGAAAAGTGGATAGATTTTTCCTGACCCGAAATGGCCTCGACGAGCTCCAACGGAGTGTGAATCTGGCCAAGGGCTACGACCTCTGGAATAACGGCAGCCTCATCGACAACGATACGATTCATGCCATCATCCGGTGTCCATCGATTGATGCAGATTTTCCCACCGAATTCGACAAATTCCTGGTCTGGGTTTGAACTGGTAGCCAATTGTGTGATTGTCCTGGCAAGCTCGCCCACCTGGCGGCGGACCCTGCTCTCGAAATGCAAACAGCGCAGCTTGAGATTCGGGTTCTCGTTCTTCAAACCTCTCAGGTAGCCCATCGCCGCCCCCATCGCTAAGCCATTCCCCATGGAAACCCACAGAATGGAGGAGCTGTGGAGGACAAGGGTCCGAAGCAGGTCAAAATCCCCGGCAGAGACATTGGCTAGCATGAACCCCTCCGTCTCCAGGAAGATGATTGACTTTCCTTTCAGTTCTGAGCAAACCGGGGGCCATGTTACAAGATGTCCGTCGATTGAACAGCCTGAAAGGTTTTGAATGATGGCTTCGCTGATTTCCGAAGCGTAGCTTGTCTGTCGAGGCGGCTGAACAATATACACCGTCTCAGGTATCAGTTCGTGTTCCTTTGCGTATGGTTTTACTGCGACCAATAGGGTTTGTTGCGGTGTCGTGGATTCTTCGTCCATCCCGCGAAATATGCCCAAGGACCGTAGACCAGACCGTGCTACTGTCTGTTTCCAACCACTGTGTCTTCTTGTGAGCTCTCTTTTGACGGACAGAATGAGAGAGGGGGGAGGGAGGGCTTACATCGTTGAATCTTCATTGAAAGACCCCAGGGTTAGAGAGACACCACCTTCGCGTAGCAGCCTCAGGAGGTTTTCGAAAGATGGTCGATGCTGGTTGTTTTCGCCAGAGCAACCAGCTGTGACAACAATATCCAGGGAGTCAGGTCTCATCATTTGCCCTTCCAAATCGAGATTCTCATTCACGCCTATAACGGTCAATTTGGATGCCCAATGTTCGAATATGCCTTTGAAATCCTCCTGGAAAATCTCCGCATTTGCTCCATTGAAAGCAGCCACGAAATTCGAGAAGCGTCCTGTATCAAGAGGGCCATTCGTGAGGGCTGATAGGATGCTTTTGGTTAGAGAAGAGCTTCCCCCGAGCTGAAGGATGGACAGGTAAGGGTTTTTGTGACAGGCCAAGTCCACAATCTGAGATACCTCTCCCTCCAATGTCTTCGATGACTGGACTCGGGTCAAATAGTCTTCCAAGTCCTGCTCTTGCGAAAGGTCAAGATCCGGTTTCCACTGGAAAGTTCCAAATGGGACCTTCAGATCACTCGTGGGAGGGCTGGGCTCATCACCACCGGCGAGTTCTTTGCAGCGTAATCCATTTATTTGGAGTTTCGTGTCCGCCCACTCGCTATGGGACATGTATATGTCACCAATGACCTGCCTCACATCGTCTCGTCTCGCCATGCAGAAACCACGAAATTCAGCCCCTGGCTCGGTTGGGATATCCACGGCAACAGCGAGGCTGTCAAATGAGACCGGGACGGCGGCGGTTGTGAAACTGAGCTTCCCACGGTCGTCAAGTGCGGCAAACAAAGAATGGATCATGATATCGAGGGTTGTGGGGTGAAGAATATGTGCACTCTGAAAGTTCGCTGGCATGATCCCTTTGGTGTCTGGGGTTTTGATGGTGACGGCACAACGACCACCACCGGTTGTAATCTTAGTCAGACCTTGGAAAGATGGCCCGTAATTCAGTCCAGCTTGTTTTGTGGTCTCATAGAAGTCCTTCGGATCGATATGGTGGGTACTGCTTGCTATGGTGTCCTCATATTCTTGTTTGATTGCTGCAACAAAATGATTATTTGGCATATGCCGAGATAGAGAACGGTCATCTGACTGATATTGAATCATTGCTAGCCCAAAGCAGTGCTCTGCTGGCTGCTGATCCTCGACGCAGGTGGAAACAGAAAACTCCCACCAGTCGGTGAAGCCACTCGCTCCAGATCTTTGTCGCCGTAAATGAAGCCAGCATTCCACACCCTCTTGGTCGTCGGGGACGACAATTGCCTTGGTTATGTAGACATTTTTCAGATGGATCTTTTCGACCAGTCTATCTTTGTCGGCAATTTGTTTCATGGCCTCGAGTGGCATTGCTATCATCCCTGCCGCCGGATAGAGGATTGTGGAATGGACAACATGATCGCGAATCCATGGATTCTCGGACACCCGGATGAAGTTCCTCCACACAGGTTCAAGGGCGTGAGAGCCAAAAGCAAGTGATCCAAGCAAGTCGTGCCGACCATTCTCGCGGAAGCGATAGTTCTTGCTCACGCGCGACTCAGACCAATATGTTAGTGAACAGTTCCAAGGATATGAAGGGAGGTCAGTCATCGGTCGGAGCTGAGCCGGGGCATTGTTCACCGCAGCTACGGAGACAGGAATGCCATGAGAGTACAGAATTCCTGCGCTGTCCACCGCTGTACTGATAGCGTCTTCTCCACGTAAGACGACAGACTTGTAAGTAACATTTTTGACGCCTTGAGTCTGGAGGATTTGTCGTAGTGGTCCTTTGAGAGCCGCATGTGGACCGATTTCAAGCACAACATCAAAAGTTGATTCAGTGGTGTCATCTGTGCGTCCGGACCGGAACAGGCTGTCAACAGCATCGGAAAACAAGACAGGGGACACCAGGTTCCGAACCCAGTATTCCGGCCCGAGGTCAGAATAGTTGATGGCCAGGCCAGTGACACTGGATGACATGACCACCTTCGAAGCCGAGGGCGGTGGCTTTGGTTTTACGTCTGAGATCTTCTTTCGATAGAGATCTGAAATGTATTCCATGTGTTGGGAGTGGTAAGCATTTTCCACCTTCAACTTTCGGCAGAAGACTGATTTAGCCGTGAGTCTTTCAACAAGCTCATCAATGGCAGTCTCGTCGCCAGAGATGGTGGTGGAGGAAGGCGAATTAACACAAGCAACAACGAGATTTCCTTGACTGACTGTTGCGATGTGTTCTTGAGCCTCTTCCCTGGACAATCCGACCGCCATCATGGAGCCCTTGAGCTTAGGGTTATTGATAGCCAGTTCTGAAGCAAGTTTCCCTCTCCAGTAAGCTATTGCCCACGCATCCTGCCGAGAGATTGCGCCGTAAGTGTAAGCGGCGCCTAACTCACCGCTTGAATGGCCAACGACTCCTACCGGTCTAATATTCCATGACTCAAGGAGGTCAACAAGGGCGACTTGCAATATGGTGCAAATAGGTTGGCTTATCCTTGCAAGCTGGACATTGGACTTGTCAGTCTCTTTCTCAAGTTCTTCAATAACTGACCATTCGCAGCTTAAGACGTCCTTCAGATACATCTCGGCGTCGTTGATGCTTGTTCTGAAAACTGCGTATTGTAGCAGCTCGAGACCCATCCTGGCCCATTGTGCCCCTTGACCTGTGAAAACAAAAGCCATTCGAGGGTTCGTGGCTCTTCTCACAGGTCGTATTGATGCTGCTGATAGCCGATCAAGGAGTTCTCTGACTGTGGAAGCCACCAGGGATATTGTCCAAGGAAACGGTGAACGTCGTTCACTCAAGGTAAAGGCCAGTTGTTCAAGATAGGCGGATTCTGCAGTCTGAAAGTTTGATCCTGGAGTACTCAAATATGACTTTAGGTAGCCTCTATAGAGTTGTGTCATTCTCCGAAGAGCACCTTCATCTCGGGCGCTGATCACGAAGAGTCGCTTCTGGGATAGGGCGGTCAAGTCTTGGTGGCCGATGTTTGTAAGATATTTGGCGGCACCGTCGAGGACGGCATGTGCGTTTGTCCCACCATAGCCGAAAGAATTGACGCTCACACGTCGCAGGGAATTGGCTGGCCATGGGATGCAGGAGGTCGGCACGCGGATATTCCATTCGTTGAACGGAATACGTGCATTTGGGTTATCGAAATGAATGTTGGGCAATATGGTGTCATTTTCCAACATTAGGATGCATTTAATGACACCCGCCAACCCTGCCGAGCCCTCCAAATGGCCAATGTTTGACTTGACAGAGCCGACGTGTAGAATAGCATTGTTCTCTTTTCGAGCATCCCCCAGAGTCCTGGCGACAGCAGCCAGCTCCAGTGGATCTCCAACGGCAGTGCCAGTTCCGTGTGCTTCAAAGTAGGCAGTATGAGCAAGATCCAGTCCGGCTGAGTGGTAGGTTGCTCGAATCAGGTCAGCTTGTGCGTCGCTATTGGGTAAGGTGATGCCAGCTGTGTGGCCATCCTGACCAACGCCGGTTGCACGAACAACAGCGCGAACAGAATCTCCATCTCGTAAAGCGTCGACCAAAGGCTTTAGGACAATAGTTGCGATCCCTTCGCCTCGGCCGTACCCTGTTGTGCTGTCCGCAAACGACTTTGATAGTCCTTCTCTTGAGATCATGCCCAAATTTGAGAGCCAGATGGTGAAGTCCGGGCTGAGGATAAGATTTGCACCGCTCACAACCGCGAGCCGCGAGCCGCGTGCACGGAGGTTTTCGCAGGCAAGATGAAGGGCAACGAGACTAGACGAACAGGCGGTATCTACCGTCAAGCTAGGTCCTTTGAAGTCGTAGAACCAGGAAATTCGGTTGGATAAAAGGGATAGGGCCGTGCCTGTGGCAGCGTATCTGGGCGAAGTCTCCATATCACGCATGAGCATGTGGTGGTAGTCTGCCGTGAAAGATCCCACGTAGCAAGCAGTATCACTCCCGGACAGCTGCTCGATTCGAAGGCCAGCATTCTCCAAGGCTTCATATGTCACCTCAAGAAGCATTCTTGCGGCTGGGTCCATGGCCTTGGCCTCTTGGGCAGGGATGTTGAAGAAAGGGGCGTCGAATGCGGAGACATCTTGTTGGAGAAAATGACCTCCTTGACAGTGGAGGGTGTTTTGCTTATCCCCGGGGTGATAGAAGGCACTGGCGTTGTAACGAGTTTTGGGTACGTCGGTATAGGCAGCTGGAGCAGAGTGTATCAGTTCGGTACAACGAGATCTGCATGGAAAGGCATCGATCATGCTCACATTTTCGTTCCCGCAGAAGGTCCCAGAATTTGGCTGGGTCAGAGGCACCTCCAGGAAAGCGACAAGAAATGCCAATCACCGCAATGTCGGATGGATCGACGGTATCCTCGGAGGGATCCATGGTGACTGTCTTGGATCACAAAGTCCGTGAAGGCGCGGGCAGGAAAGGCAAGAAAACAAAGGACGAGCCCATGGCCTAAAGAGTCTAGGAGACAAAGTAGAGCCAAGAAGCCCAAGAGTACAAAAGGGGCTCGCGAGTTGAGAAGGGGGATCAAGGGGGGAGATCCGCGGTTGGAGCAAGGGGCAGGTTGCGGACGCGGGATGCTTGCCTGGAGGACAACTTCTGAGACTGATACCAACCCAAGGCGCTGATTTTGCTACTCTGAGGTATTGATGGGTTGAGATGAAGATATTGGGACGACGAGAGCCTGATTGTACCTAACTAGATAGGGCAGTAGGGATGTCTGTCTGTAGATCGGCGCGGGAGGAGTCATTGAATGTGACTCCTCAGAGAGCACATCCAACTTAACTTGATTGAGCTAACAAAAGAAGCCATTACACATGAGAACGTCGCGTGCAGCCCTGTCCATGCTTGTTCCTTTGGTAGTTTGACATTCAAACCGGGGATAACTTACAATCAGACTCCAACGAGGAAAGAGGTCCCATTTATACTACCTGATGACCTCTGATGGCCTGATGACTGGTGGCTGGCTGGACAAAGATTCATCTGGAAGTGGCCAACAGTGAAGAGGAATGGGGAGAAGACAGCTTTTCCCGGTCACACCATTGCTGCCTTTGAATCGTGTTGCCAGGAATGCGCCTCACGAGGCATGTAAAATTCAGGCAGAACCATCTAGACTAACCAGGAGAACCTAGAAAGATGGCTTCCAGGCGCTGCGAATGACTAAGGCAGCCATCAGGTGATAAAGTAAGAAGCCGCATCAACATCATACATTGACATTAACAGGCCTTGTGGTCTTCCGTATAAGACAATGTGCCAGCCTACCTTTATCAGTGGAAAAATCTTCCACCAAGGTCAGAACCGTGAACAAAGACGTAAATATCAAAATAAACCATCTCAAAAAGACGAGAGGCAGATTCTGTTGGTCTGATTAGGAATGGGGCTAGGATAATGCCCAGTCAGTGTTCTGGAAAGCAAAGCTTCATATTCCTCTGGTCATTCAAGATGGGCAAGACCATCATTTGTGCTTATTCCCTCATATCGCCAAAAGCATCGTCCACTTGTGTAGGGTGAGAGAGAGCAAGTGCAGCTCGACGATCCCAACCGGGAGTGCGTGTGCCCTGGTCATGTTGGGACTGTTGTGCCAGATAACGGGAATACAGATCCTTCGGGGGTCGAACGAGGCACACCTGAGGTTGTTGAGACCTAGTGCGTATTATCTCAGAGGCTATCACTGTAAACAGGGGGAGGCTACAATAGCCGAAGTGATGGACAAGCGTTCATATGAAGCAATTCTATCTGGTCTGGGTTGTCTGAAGAGACAAAAGTTGTGGAGAACAACAACATGTGCTCGGTGCACCTTCCTGATCATGATCAGGCAACAACACCACGTGACACAGTACGTACTTTCCGGCAGGAACAGATAAGTCACGTGATAATCCCACTGCAACTGACTGGGAGGACAAGGAGCGGGCTCATGTTAGGTTAAAGCAGCAGGTGTTAAGGCTAAAGCAGCAGTTGGTCGGGTTGGTGAGCAACTGGAACTCAATCTTGTGTCCGACGATGTCGGTACTCGTTCTTGGTCCGCCCCGACCCTGGCTTCCCGAAGCACAAAAAAGGCTAGGAGTATTACTCAAGGGAGACGTAGCAGAAGAGGGATGGATCCAATATGTACTGGTTGAGTGATGGAACTCCTCCGCAGGGAACAACAAGCCCCATACGAGGTACTGAGCATTCTGTTGTTTTGGCCACAGGGTGAGAAGTCTCCTGGTCCATCCATCATGCACGTCTATGTCATGCTATGTGACTTTGCGATATGGTATCCGTGTGTCGTACACGTGGTTGAACGACTGCTTGCTGCTCGAACTAATATTTAATACCCGAAGTGCGGCGCGAACGTCGAGATCGATGCCATCATCATCTCTTGGCAATGACGGCTAAGAAACCTCCAAATCCGGATTCTGGCGACTTACTCGATTTCAGCCCTCCATCAACCCTGCAAGCTGCAAAAGTGCCCTCAAGCTAGCAAACTCAGGCTGCTTCAGCTGGCTCCAGGTGTTCGCACATGTCATGCCGCTCTTCAGCCATGCCCTTTCCCATCTTCACCAAACCTTGATAAGCTCGCCGATCTGCCCCTGGCGCTCCTGGGAACTCTGCTCAACCATCATCTGGCTATTCGACTGCAGCCATGGCTTCTCTGGCGACCGAAAGGCGCAATGCCTTCTACAACCGCATGGTTGGCAGGTTTGCCAAAGATAGAGAGTCACAGTTCCCAGGTAGCTACGTCATCTCGCAATGTCCCTCTGCTTGCATTGGTCCCATGCCCTTGACTGACGAGCGCCCCCTCACCCGCAGGAGTGGTCTCGATCAAGCCCGGCGAGACCCGTGAAGCCACCCCCGAGAACTATACCATGATGCAGTTCATGGAATGGTACGTTCCCGACGACCACAAGCACTGGCAGCGTCTCATCCGCGCTCTCCCTGAACTCAAGAAAACCGGAGTGGACAATGTCTGGATCCCTCCGGCCTGCAAAGCCTCGTCGCCCAGTGGAAATGGCTATGACATCTACGATCTATACGATCTGGGCGAGTTTGACACAAAGGGATCCACGGGGACCAAATGGGGCACAAAAGAAGAATTGTTGCAGGTGGCTAAAATCTCCGACGAACTGGGCATTGGCTTGTATTTTGATGCCGTCCTGAATCACAAGGCAGCCGCCGACCACATAGAGACATGTCAGGTGGTCGAGGTCGATCCCAACAGTATAGAGCAGCCTGAACACCCGAGCATGGTCCACATTGCTGACAGCTGAAAGATCGCAACCAGCAAATCTCGGACGTCTTTGAGATCGACGGATGGTTAGGGTTCGATTTCGAAAAGAGGGGCGACCAGTACAGCAGCCAAAAGTATCATTGGTATCACTTCACGGCCACCGACTACGACGACAAGTCCAAGAAAACTGCCATCTATAAAATCGTGGGCGACAACAAACACTTCGCAACTGACGTGGACACGGAGAACGGAAACTTTGGTGCGGCACGATAACCATGACCTCTTGGAGACCAAGACAATCACTAACAGCCTTAGATTTTCTGATGTTTGCTGACCTCGACTATGCCCACCCGGAAGTCATCGACGACGTCAAAAATTGGGGAGTGTGGGTTTCCAAGCAGTTGAATCTCAACGGATTCCGCTTCGACGCGGTGAAACACTATTCGGAGAAATTCCTCCTCGACTTCGTCAACAATCTCGATGCCCAACTCGGCCATGAATCCTTTCTGGTGGGTGAATTCTGGAAGACTTCCCGGGACGGTCTCACGGAATACCTGGAGAAGATGAACCACAAGTTCTCCCTCTTCGATGCCCCGCTGGTGGAGAACTTTCACCAAATTTCCAACGGCGACGGAGCCGACCTGCGGAAAGTTTTCGACGACAGCCTGACCCAAGTCGAACCGTCCAACTCGGTCACTCTGGTCATGAACCACGACACACAGCCCGGGCAAGCCCTTCAGATCGACGTGACGGACTGGTTCATCCCGCTGGCATATGCCTTCATACTCCTTCGTATTGACGGTTACCCTTGTCTGTTTTACGGCAATGTCTACGGCCTCAAAGGTGGAGTTGAGAACGACTGGCGGGGCCCGTCGGCCAGCGGGAAGATCCCCGACATGGTACTTGCCCGCAAGATGTATGCGTACGGCGAAATGAATGACTATTGGGACAACCCCAACCTGATTGGCTGGGTGAGACGAGGCGCCTGGGATAGACCCGACGGTTGTGCTGTGGTTCTGAGCAACGCAGAAATAGGCGAGCTGAGAATGTTCGTGGGTGAAGAGCACAAAGGAGAGATCTGGACGGATATCATGGGCTGGGAGGAAACACAGGTACAGATTGGAGATGACGGGTTTGGAACATTCACTGTTGGCGGCTGCAGTGTGAGCGTCTTTGTCAACAAGGATGCGCCAGGTCGTGACAGATTTGGGAAATTCAACGACCAGATCTACGACTAAGTGGGCAGCGGGCAATAGACAGACTTGGATTTCGGCCATTTCAGACAGATATACTTAGTAGACATGAGGTAGCTCCCTTTCATATGGATGGTTTTCAACCCATCGATCAAGGTTTCTACTCTAATAGGAAGCGTAGTCAACCAATACTACTTGGTAGTACTTCGAAACCTGATCCGCCAACTCATCCAAAGCGGCTAAGTGGTGCAAATGGAAAGGAGGCTGACCGCGGAGAAAATAGTGTCTGTCAGCCAGGGCTTTGTGCAATTTTCTCGTGCGATTGGCACTCCGATTTGCCGTCAGACGAAAACGGTCAGTTGACATAACCATGACTAAGGTAATTGCCATGTACTCCATACAGCCTCGCCATGGCGTCAAACTCTCGTACCTGAACAGCGGCCTCCGCATCAATCAACCCACTTGATGTCCGATTCCTCACCGCCCTGTAAAGCAGTAAGTTCCTAGCAAGCTCCGGGATCTCTCTCTCTCCCGCTGTCAGTCCTTTTCCGACGAGAGGCTCCCCCCACTCGGCGTGGGAAACGCGTGGAAACCCCTGCCCGCTCGCCCCCCGGTCCAAAAAGCAACAAATGATGGCGCCCTCCCCGGCCGCGACGACGGATGGATCCAAGACCTGGACGCCGGGGCATCTTTTCCACGATTTTGACGTGGACGCCAACTCCGATTCGGCCCCCGCCTCGGATGAGCAGACTCAGGCGGACGAGAGGTGGAAGAAGATCCACTCACACCTGAACAGCCACGAGTTCAAAGCCGCCATCACCACGGCATTCGAACTGCCCCCGGGAGACAACTTCACGTACCATGCGTCGGCGAGTGTCAATCTATCGCAGGTCGAGGCGGCCATCCACGCGGGGCGCGCGAACGGACTGCACGCGTGGTATTTAAAGCAGGGCAGCAGCAGCCTCGATCTGTCCGAGCAGGATCGGGCGGACAATGACAGCCACCACCGTGACGACCAAGATGGAACACCCCAGCAACAGCAACAGCACCAGCACCAGCACCAGGAAACAATGCTGCAAATAGGAGGCTATCCTCCGGCCAGCGACATCCAGGCGTACATCACACTGTTCGACCCGAGCAAATCGGCGGGCAACAGCCTGAAATCGATGCTCGCGAACGCGAAGAAAGGCTCGATCCGATCCGGCGTGGCCGAGCACCTACTCAGCAAACGCCACCTCGACCCGTCCATCGCGGTGCCCAAGTTCCGCGTCCGGGCAGCCTCAAAGTCAATAGCGGCTTCACAGTCGAGATCGGCGGTGCCGACGACGACAACGCCGCCGGCGTCAACAAGTAACAGCCACCACCAGCACGAGAACCCGGCCCTGGACTTCTGGGCCTACACGACCATGGCGCTCGAGTACGGGGGCCCCGACGCGCAGACGGCGCAGGTCAAGACATCGCACCACGTGCTGCCGGTGATGATGCACCACTTTGGCTGCGTGGTGCCGTCGTACGAATCGCTACAGATCATCCGGCTGCTCGCGGGGTCCCGCTCCATCCTGGACATGGGAAGCGGCAACGGATACTGGACGCTGATGCTACGACGCCTTCTTCTCCTTCTGCCCCCACAACAGCAGCAGCAGCAGCAGAAGCAGCAACAGTCACAGCAATCACAGTCAGGGGCCGCCGCCCAACCACCGACGACAGTGACAGTGGCAGCGAGAGTGACGGCCATCGACAACGGGCAGAGCCGCTGGCGCACAACCTGGATCCCAGACACGATCGTCGCCGATGGCGTGCAGTACCTGCGTCGGCGGGGCGGCTGTGCCGACCACCTGCTGCTGCTCGTGTACCCGGTCGTGGGCGCTGACTTCACCCGTCGCGTGCTGGACGCCTATGCCGGCGACGTCGTGTGCGTCGTGGGCACCCAGAACGGAAACGGCTACACCGGCTTCCGCGACCGAATGGTCGACGAGTACTTCGCCGCCGAGAAGCCTGGCTGGGACAAGGTCTGTCAGATCCCGCTGCCCAGTTTCCCCGGAAAGGACGATGCGCTTTTTGCCTTTAGGAGGAAGCCCCTGCTGTGAACTAAGGAGAGTTGGATCCGGCTGGTTTGGCTGGCTGACCTTTGTTCTTGACAGCTTGTATGGCTGGCCCGGGTTCCGTAGGCCATTGGGGATGGAGACTGGGAATGAATGCCGACGGATGAGCCAAAGAGGGAATCCTTTGAGGCTGGCTTCAAAGGTGAATCTGTCTAGTCATGGACGCTCATCCTCCCAGCAGTATGTGCCGACATATTAGATGCCACTGACTACTATGTAGCATTGGAGAATCAAGGACCAACGTGATGACGCAAAAACAAGTAATGTCCCATTAGTGTTGGTACATGACCCTGTCTATCTAATTGCACGGGTTGCTTTTGGTCGTTCCAAGAGCCTCCTCTCTCCCTTCTCTGCAGGGACATCAACTCTATCTCCATCCCTTGGTGGTCTGCAGAGCAGTATGTCGTGCGGATCTGCAAAGTCCACAAGTCTAGCCCACGCTCAGCATCAGCAGCATCATCTATCCGGAAATGCTGCTTCGTCTAAATATTCTTCATGGTATCTCTAAACGTCTGCTGTCTGTGCATGCTGGAAACCCACCCCGGCGCAAAAAAATTTGTGAAAATGCATTGGAACCGTAGCCTGCGATGAAACCATGCGAAACAAGATCTCCTCTAAGTCTAGTGAGAGACGTCTATAGCTCGACAGCTCCCACGGCTCCGGTCAGACGCTGTTGCAAAGTTAGCTATCAGATTTCATGACAGATAGATGTTGGAAAGGCTTACCTTGATGTCGCCATAGATGGCGAACTGACCGGCAGTCAAAGTACCAACCATGAACAAACGAGCACCAATACCAGCGAAGCTACCGCGGAACCCGAGTTCCTTGGCGATCTTGATCAATCGGCTGGTGGTGCCCTCCCCGGGAAGACCCTTTGACTTGTTGATTTTGGACAACATGGTATCAGCCGGTTGGGAAATGATGGCGGCGGCAAAACCGGCAATAAGACCCGAACCCAGGTTGATGACAGTCTTGGTACCATCCGAAGCAGTGGCCTTGTCAACCCGTTTGTAGATTGCTTCAGCGACCTTCTCATAGACGACGAACTTGGACATGGTGTAAGGGACCTGCTTGAACAGGATAGGACCGAAGCCGCTGTAGAAGGCACCAATACCCTCATTCTTGAAGATCTTGCTGAAACCAGAGACAAGGCCCGAGGCAAAGGTAGGTTCGGAGACAAGTCGGATACGGGTGGCCTCGAGAGGGCAGAGGGCAATATCGGCGAAGAATTCGGCGGAAGCGGCGGAGGCAAGGTAGACGGCGGTCTTGTTCTTCGACGCGGTCTCGTAGCCGAGGAGGTTGATGGATTGTTGCTTGAAGAATTCATAACCTCCAAATTTGAATGCACCTTGAAGGAAATATCCAGCGAAGGTTGGGCCAACACCAGTCAGGAGGGCACCTGCGCCCTCATTCTGGACAACTTTTCGGAAGCCTCCAATCAGGCCATTGTTGTATGTGGCAGGGTCGAGCTGGATTCTCGTCTTGACGCTGGACTCTTATCAGGAATTGACCTTGGAGCTTCAGACGCGGATCACCGGAACTTACACGTCGACAGGAGTGAGACCACCGTGGGTGACGGAGCAGCAGACAGCACCAGCGAAGGCCTAATCGGAGTTAGCTGTGAGGTCTTGATCGCGGGAAAGGCATGACTGACGAATCTGCTGTACAGAGCGAGGCCGGAGAGCTTCTGAGGCTCAGCTGCGACAGCTGTCTGGAGCGCAGCGGTGGACGGAGCGGCGGCCATTGTGAAGGTGGAGAGAGCAGTAGAAGCTCTAGAGAGACGCTACTTGGGACTGGAGCAGAGATTGAGGAAGGAAGCAAAAATGATGAACTTGCAATGAACAACGGAATGGAATAGAATGAGTCTATTTTTTTCTCCTTGGAGATTCGGGAATTGAGAAGCGCGACGGAGATTCCAGATGGCCGGCGAAGACAGCTGCAGCGAAAATGAATCGGACGGAGCTAAGAAAAAAAGCCCGCACAGCCGAGAGAAGGAGAGAAGGCCAGTCTTCCCGGCAACCAATGATTCAGTCACATGCTCATCACGTGTTATAGTCACGTGTATATCATCACGTGATTTCACTAGTCACGTGATGACGCGTGATATAACATTCGGTCACATGTTTGTTAGTTGTTGCTCTCCTCTTGGCCATGAATGAGAACATTGCTCTGAGTATGGAAATTGGATCAGTATATGCGTTGCAAGTGTATCTGCTTCAGCTCCGGCGCTGGTCCTATTTTCAGCCTTCCACGGACGGCTTATTGACCCTGTAATCTCATCGATCACACGTTTAACCTGATATTCCCGCAGTGGGACATAGTGACGGTGATTATTTGCGTGTTCCTGCTGAGCGACATATCGGGCGAGGGCAAGAGCAATTACTCCAAAGGCAGTATTTTGGTGATGACGTGCCTGGTGATGGTGATGGGCTTTTGTTTCAGTGGTTTCACGACCGTAACCATCATGGGAGCTATTGATCCTCCCGACTAGAGCGGCGCATTCAACTGCCAAATGCCAACAAGGCAGCGCCCGCTTAGTCAGTGATCGATAGATGCCACTCTTTACCAAACAATAGCGTTAATCACCGTCCATACTAAAGCCCTGTAATGGGCAGTACCAGCAAGGTTGCGCGCAGGAGGGATTTGTAAAGGGCGCATGGAAATTCGACATTCATTAGCAATACAAATGATTATGGATCATTATCATCTTGTGGGAGGCATTGAGCGAAGGCGTTTGGACTGGAGCTGTACTTTAGACAAACAAGGATTGTGAGCGCCGGTAGAAGCAGTGTAATTACACAGAGACCTGTGTAGCCAGTTATTATTAGTACTGTTGTTGTCGTTATGACATTTTCATCCGATATCCATCAGTGCCTATATTTGTCATTATATACTTGTACTAGATGGAGTATAACACATGCCACATATTGGCCCTGATGCATACATAGCCGCTTTCTCCTTCTATTACTGCTTGACGAAAGGCTGTGAAGGGATCGGATACGCCATCTGCGCCACCGTCGCAAGCAAGGGTGGGCTTTGCCCCGTAGCAGCTGGGCTCTCACCCACGAAGTTACTTGGAAAGCCAACGTCGAAATCAGTCTGGCTTTCCAGATACTTGGTCTGGGCATCGGTCAACCTGATGCTCAGTGCCTTTATATTGTCGTGCAGATGCTCGACTTTTCTCCCCCCAATGATCGGGAACACATTCAGCGAGCCGCCCGCCTTCTGCATCACGTACGCGAGCGCAATGACACTGAGGCTCTCCAGATTGTGCTCTTTGGCAACCTTTTCCAGCGCTGCGGATATTTTGGCTTCCTGCTCAGTCTGCTCGGAACGGAGACCTTCACCAGCTTTCGTTCGTTCTTCGACTTGTTTCTTGGACTGAAATTTGCCTCCGCCGATAACATCCCAGGGTGCGAGCGCCATGCCAAAGTGACGGGCCATGGGTATAATCTCACGCTCGAAATCACGGAGCATCACACTCCAGCGGCCCTGGTAGACACTAAATGGCGTCTTACCGTGGGTTCGGGCGTATTCATTGGCGATGGCGACTATCCAGGCGGGTGTATCGGAAATACCGAGGTAAAGAACTTTACCCTGTTGCACGAGAATATGGAGGCTGTCCATGACTTCCTCAATCGATGTCGTCCAGTCCTGCACGAAATGTGAGAAGCCAGAAATCTTGAATATGCGATGCGAAAGGAAAGACGTTAACTGACCCACCAATGAATATAGAGAAGGTCGATATAGTCCGTCTGGAGCTTCTCTAGGGAGGCCTTGATGGATATGTGGAGATTTTTCCTATGGTTGCCAGCGTAATTTACGGCCTTGCCCTTCCCAAGCTGGTGGCTGCGATAATCTGAGGTATATCTGGCGTTTGTTGTTGTGAATGGACTGTGACATTTTATGTACGAAAAGTTTCAGAGAAACAAGCTTACTTTGTGGCAATGACGAGCATGTCGCGGTTCTTCTTCTGAGCCATCCATTCTCCGAGCCATTTCTCTGATTGCTCGTCTTGGTAGTTGTTCTATCGAGTGGATGTCAGGCCTGCCCTGAACGGCTCGATGTCATTCTTAAACTCACAGCAGTGTCAATGAAATTCCCGCCAGCCTCGTAGTATGCATCGAGTAGCTGGAACGAGGCCTCTTTGCTCATGCTGCCCAACCACTGTTTATAATTCATTAGCATCAAGCTCGGAACGGAACGCAAATTTCTGGACATTGAAGTGGAAGAAAAAGAAGGCGCACCCCTTGCCACGCATTGCCAATGGACAAGGCACCTAAGCATAATGGAGATACTCTGATGCCGGCGGTGCTGGACATGACCCGGTACCGCCCCAACTCAGTGGGCGGCTCAGGAGCGAGTTTAGTGTAGTCAAGCTCGTCCATGTCTGGCTTGGAGGAGGGTGTTTTGATTGTTTTGCCAGTCACAGTTGATTTGACGTTGAGAACGAACAGCTCCACGCGAACAGGAACAGGGAGAGGACGATTCTAGGAGCGTTTAAGAGGGCAGTTCTTTTGTTCTTGTTCGTAGCGACTCCTACTGGACAAACGGCTGAGTTTGAATGATTCCGTCACAATCGGGCAATCATAAATCTCGAAATTCTAACACGACATGACGATGGATATATCATACTGTGAAATCGGGTAACGTGCAGCCCTCAATCTCGCTAATGACCCAATTTGTCATCGTAACCACCATGTAAACCAAGTGAGATGTCGGCTCGGCTCGGCGGAAAGAGGGACTTTATGGAGTCAATAGAATGATAAGCTGCTGCTCATTTCCGCTCGACCCCGTCATGCCGAGTATCCTCAAAAAGCAGCTTCCATCTCGTCTGTCCGTTGTCGTCCGGGTGTGCCGAGCGGAAATCCAGGTGGGAACCCGAGCGGGAACCCGAGCGGGAATCGAGCATACGCATCGAGGATTGCTCGGGCCAAGCCTGAAAGGATGTACAAGACCCTTCTTGTCACGATCATGTGACCACTCTCGGTTAGAGGAATCATCATAGATAAGAACAACCACACCCTCCCTGGAGTAGGCCGTGCGGTTGCGCTTACACTTCTCGAATGACTGTTCCAACGCAATTCGGGAATGGACCAGAAACAACATTCACATCGACAGTTTCAATAGCATACGAAAAAATGTCCAAGACTCTGGTGGTACTCGGTGCGACTGGCCGCCAAGGAAGTTCAGTCATCAGCAATGTCTTGAGCGATCCAGAGCTCTCGGAAAGATACAAGCTTCGCGCCATCACTCGGGACGCAAACTCGGACAAGGCGAAGACACTCAAGCAACAGGTGGAAGTCATCGAGGGCGATGTGACAGATCGCGCGTCTATCGCAAAAGCTCTGGCCGGAGCTAACTTTGTCTTCATTGTCACAACGCCGTCATTCGGTCCTGACGCCGTGGAAGTCGAAGTCGACATCATCAAGACGATCGCCGACGTTGCAGTCGAACAGGGTCTCGAATATATCATCTTCAGCACTCTGCCATCCTACAGCGATCTGTCCGGCGGCAAGTATACCGCCGTCACAGCCTTCGATGCCAAAGCGGAGGGCGAGAAGTACATCAAAAATCTGCCCATCAAGAGCGCTTTCTTGTGCGGAGGATACTTTATGGAGAACTTTGAAACTCAACCTTTTCTGGGTCCTCAACCGAATGGTGACGGCACCTATTCTCTCGTTCGAAACGTTAGGCCCAGTTGCCGGCTGCCCTATATTGATGCCGCGGGAGACCTGGGCAAGTTCGTCAACGCCATCCTCGCCGAGCCTGACAAGTACGAAGGCCAGACATTTTACGCCGCGGTCGCCTTCTATAGCATGACAGAGATAGCTGATATTCTGTCCAAGGCTTCTGGCAAGACCGTTGTCTACAAGCAGCTCTCGAATGAAGATTTTGCCAAATCTCTACCGTTCATGGGAGAGCTGTTCGCGGACGGTGGTGCCTTCCAAGATGAGTACGGCTATTTCGGGCCTGGTACGGAGGAGAAAGTTGCATGGTCTGCAGAGAATGCTCGTGGCAAACTTACCACCCTTCCAGAATACTTCCAGAAACATCCGTATACGTTTGCTTAAGGCCGGTCAGTCCATCGACTAGATCTAAAGCATGCTCATCCGATGCTCCATGCAATGTTTTTTGATATGCTACTACTCTGAAACGTAAAGTTAGTGCCCTTGATATGTGTGGGAGCTTCCATTACAGCATTAGTATAAGCACCGTGTATCGTACACATCAGGCTTCCAATGTGAAGAGTGTAGCAAGAAGCACCGATTGACTTGGACGTCACGTTGACTGTTACCACCATATCTGCACTGCGGAGGGAAGAGCAAGCCCTCGCAACTTGCGAATCTTGAAGTTATGTTGATACCAGTTTGTCGAGACTACTAGTTGTTGTTCAGACTCGATTACTTAATACTATCCGTCTATACGAACAAGCCTTCTTCCACCGGAGCAAACCTCATCTGATCAAACTGTATCTCCTTCCTCAGCTCACTCTCCTCCGTATCCTCCAAGTCTAAATCCAAGTATCCCGTCTTTGGAGCCCATTTCCTTGCGGCTATAAACAATGAACGACCATTCACCGTAGTGTCGCTCAATATGCGCAACAAGCACTGCCCTGCATCCGCGAGAGTGGCAAATTCAATTCCTCTCGCCAAAAGAAGGTCGGCAAGTTGATCAGACAGAACTGTGGTCCTGATACTCCACGGGCTGATCACATTGACTCGGCTGCCGTACAAAGGTGCAGTCCGTCTCAAACTATGCATCAAGCCTCTGACAGCCCACTTGGTAGCACAGTATTGCGGCATGCGCAGACCGTCATGGATCCCAGCTCCGGAGCTGATCAGGACCAGACACGTATCCTCTTGCGCGGCCGAGGGCGTGGTGCCGTTCTGCTTGATGAAATAATGCATCGCTATTTTGGATGTGTAGAGAACACTGTTGAGATTGACGTCGACGGTGCTGAGTTCGGGCTTGACAGGTCCATCCTCCTCATATAAGAAGACTTGGTCAACCTCACGGTATATGCCTGCGTTGGCCACGACATAGTCCACCTTCCCCCGCGGAGAGAGCTTTGCGGCCTCTTTGAATAGATGAACCTGATCTTCGAAATTCAGGAGGTTACATTCCACGAACAGCAGGTGCTCAGGATCTTGAGCTGCGAAGACCTTTCCGGCGGTTGCATCAACATCCGCAATGACCACGTAAGCTCCTGCTGCTAGCAAAGCCAGAGAATATGCCGATCCAATGCCCTTGGCTCCGCCTGTGACAATGGCGGTCTTGCCTTTGAGGCTGCTGGTGTCGAGGTCGATCGTACAATCGATTGCACCGCCGTACGTGGAACCGGCCATGTTGCTAATGCTCACGAAAAGAGGTAAACTGATGGAGAACTTCTCAAAGCTCAGAGAACACTAGGGTGAAGCAGAACAGCAACCCTCTCAAGCTTAGGTAGATAGTGTATTTAAAGTAGCTTTGCCATCCGTCCGCACTGCCATGTCAAAGTCGGCGCCGAAGTGTTCTGTCCCTCAAAAATTGCCCCACGGGGGGCCGAGTTCTCCGCATGCCAGTCTCCGTACGGGGCATGTGTGTGGGAAAGAAAGTTTTACTTTTGTACCGACTCTAGATTGGTCCATTGGTCTCCTCTAGTATTCGTGAAAGGGAAGTTAGCAATGCGGAGATAAATGTTTATGCTTGAACATAATGCTCTTTCCATAAAGTACAATTTTGTGAAACTACTATGAACTAGCTAGTTAGTTTCTTCTGCCTCTTATTCTCCGGTCGATGAGATATCCCAACCCAGCCACACACCCCAAGCAGTCATAAGCACGGACACCAAAGCAGCTGAGCTATCCCTCACTCGATCCAGGAAACGTGTCACGCCTCCAACAGCTCGGGGAAGACCGTTGGCCCTTCACACCTTTTGCTCGACGGCGGTGAGTGTGGCAGCGTTCTCGATGTGAAGTTCTCTCTGCTTGTCTTCGACGATACCCTCACCATCTTCCGTCAAGTGCACCGCGACACTGTCACCAAAGAGGGCGCCAATCTCTTCAACCGGAAGACCCTTGGTCTCGGGAATGTAAAAGTAGACACCGATGAAAGCTACCACACAAAGCCCGGCATATATCAGAAACATACCCCATTTACTAAGTAAAGACTTTAATTAGAAAGCTGCTTCATTTAAGCATTGACATACAAGTTTTAACTCACATGCTCTGCAGAGCCACCGCAGCCGGAGTTGAAAAGGTGACAGCCCCTACGAAGTAGGCGAAGAGCCCAAGGCTGACGCCTTTAGCTCTAATAGCGGTTGGAAAAACCTCAGCCATCCAGACGAAAGTAGGAGCGTCGATGGCCTTTGAGACTTTAGTAGTGGTTAATAGATGATAAAAAGGATCAACTTACCTGAAAGAAGATGATAAACAAAAAGATAAAAAAGACACAGGCGCCGTTTCCACCCTTGGAAGTTGTGCCTTGGTATTTCCATTGGAGTAGGGCTTCAGCGAGCAGGATACATGCACACGTAGAGAATCCAATGACTATATATCAATTAGTATTTGTAGTGGAAGAAAACGAAATAGTCTGTTCTTGATGTAGAGAGATCGAAGTGGTCTCCTCCATATGAAAGTCGAAAGATACGTACGGAGAAGTGGTCTACGTCCATACCTGTCCAACAGCAAGATGAAGGCACCAATGCCGAGCGTTGCGACTATCGCGTAGACACCTGCGACAGTTAGTTCTGTCATTTTAGTAATGAAGCCGAACTAGCATGGGACTCACAAAATAAGACGAGAGGTGTGCCGCCCGTTATATCAAGAGATTGAATGAGTAGAGGAAAGTAGTTAGTGATGCCGTAAGTGCCAGCAGCTTGTTGCATAAATCTATAGACAATTAATCATGTATCCCTCCAAGAAAGTATTTATGTAGTCGGACGGCTTACAGAAGACTCATAACCAAGATAGATCGTCGCCGCCACGATGGCTTTTGGAACATCTTGAGCATTGTGGGATTGTCTCCCTTATCCAGTTCAACTTGTCTAACGATTTGCGTAAACTCGGCTTGAGCATCGGCGTCGGAAGGGTTATTGGGGTCGTGGTGAAGTCGCTTTAGGATACCTTGGGCTTGGTCCAGCTTCCCCTGCCAGATGAGGTAGCGTGGAGATTCTGGAATAAAGGGGAGGGCAGCAAGAAGTCCTAATGGACCAATGCAGGCACATGCAAGCGGAAGCCGCCAGCCCAGAGTCAGACTCTTTGCATGATAACAACCAATGGAGGCAAAAGAGTTTCTATGTAGAGTAGAGCCTTGGTTAGTAAAAGATTCATTTTCGAAGTAGCACAAGTAGGAAGTGAGAACCAAACCATACATAATATAGCCGCAACCGCCTGCAAACTGGGTTGAGCCAGCCAAAAGTCCGCGATGCTTAGGCGGAGCGACCTCGGTCAGATACAAAGGCACAAGGCCGAGTATCATACCTGACCCGACGCCCTGAACGACACGAAACACAAAGAGCTCGGTGATCTAAACCGAGCCTGCAACTATGGCAGCTCCTAGCACGATAAGACATGCAGCAATAGCGAAGGCTCCTCGACGACCAACCCAGTCCGAAGCGTAGCACTGGGCCAAGGCGCCGAGTGCGCAGCCGCCGAAGAAGCAAGCATTGATTGCGCTGAGTATGTTTGCGGTATCTATAATATCGAAATCTTAGCAAACTGTGGTCAAAATCTTTTTTTTTTATCAATGCAACGCAACGCACGTAGACTCGTAGGATCCATCCCGAAGTAGATGTAGAAGCCAGGCTGGCCGACGCTGGTGGCAAAGACGGACGCGCCGAAGCCCCAGCTAAAGGCAGCGATGGTCACTGCTAACCATACTTTGAGATTGTATGCGGTGAGCTTAGCCATGTTGATGATGGAACAAGTATTCGAAGAGCAGAGCTGCTGTCAAGTCTTTTGGCTGTAAGGGTAGGTGAGAACAGTCAACACACTTCAGGTGAGATGTAGGAATCTGTTTCTCCAGAAAGGGTGCAGTGATGATCATATAATGCCTGAGCATTGGGCTCGTCCTGTCAAGGTCAAGAGAGAAGCGAGGCGTTGTCAAGCCCCGTGGGGAAGCGACACATAACCCTACCATCCGCTAAGAGAGTGGTCTCGACCTTTGGGCGTACGAGTCCGCGGGGTGGACCAGAGTCCAATTGGTTGGTGGTGTCCGTAGCATGGTCCCCGCTCGGGGAAGACATTGGGGCAGCTCACTCTTGAGCCTCTCTTGTGTCGAGTCAGTGGTCACTGTACCGCAGGGGAGTAAAGTCACGTGTCGGACGACACACGGCAGAAAACAGATCACGTCCAGGCAGGATGGCCCAAAGTACCATCAGGTGACTGGCATTGAATACGCATTATGAGGGAGCCAGCTCTTGACCTTTTGCTACGGACCCTCCCTCGTACTCCACCGGGCCCTCGTGGAGACGCATGGAGGGTGTCACGCAGCATCTACGTGCAACATTGTCTCTCATGCATTATTTGAAAGCAGACCCTACCATCCAAAGACCTACGCATACGAGACTTCTTAGGTAGTAGGCGAATCGTCCATTCGTGAAAACCTGGCCTCTATCTGAGATCTCTTTTCGCGATGGAGTTCTATCTATACCAGCAAGGTAGTGTGGAAGAAGTCTCCTCCATCAACAAGTGCTTGGACCTGAGTCGAGGCTTCAGACTCTCCAAACTTTTTGGCAAAGTCTTGGTGAGCCTGGACGCTCTCCCAACCCGTCATCACGACATACTCCTCTCTTGGCTCTCCCTCTCCCTCAATGGATGGATCATAACCTTTATCCAACCTCCGGCCACGCGTGATTTTGTCCTCTCCTCCCACGCCCGCCGCCAGTGTTGGGGTGACGGAAGTAAACAAGTTTTCGAGGTCGTCAGTTTTTCCTTCTTTTGGATACCAGCGTCCAAGGGCGATGACCTTTGACTGTGCTGCTGGAAGACGGGTTTTGGCTTGGTCGATATCAACGTGGAATGCCCATTCTGGTGTGACTATGTCCTTGATTGCTGCTTGCAACACCTTGTTCTCTTCGCTGGGCACGAAATTCCAATGATCGTCGATTGTTGCCCAACCGCCGTGCATGTAACATGTATCTGGATTTTCATCACAGCGCAGAAAATGATATGTCGACTTGGTGACGCTTTCCAAGATGGTTTTAGCCTTGTGCAAGCCGTCAAGTACTTCTGGTAATGTCCATTCTTTGCCTTCTTTGAGTCGAAGAAGGCATAGTTCGGTGACGGCCATTTTCAAAAGGAAGATCAATACTGTGGAAGGTGTTTCAGGCAGGCTCAAGACTGTGAGAATGAATGCTGAGTAGTGGGCAGCGAGAATGAAAACAACTGCTCTTCAATTACAAGTCCTCATAAGGGCGACCAAGCCCCTCCCGGCATCAGTCGAACCCGCGCGGGTGCAATCAATCGTTCTGGGGGAGCTAGCTCCGTTCCAGTTCCGCTCAAGCCATAGGTTTGTCATCTCTATCGTTTATAGCATCGATCTCATCAATCGGACATATCTCGCACGGAACCCAAACCTCTGGTAATGTTCGGACTGATTTTCGAGAGCACCAGAATCCCGTCGTTCGGTCCAGTATTCTAGCCTTGATACCATGGTAACGTATTTTATGATTCCTACTTGTCGAGACTCGATATTTAGTGTCCCACAATCATTTTCGCCTGCAAGCTTTTCCTACTCGGTCGTAGAATGGTCCAGCAGGCAATATCTGTCAAAAATATAGGGATCTAATGTTGTAGGAGGACAAGTATGTGCTCAAATCCAGTCCTCCTTTTGATCCAAGACAAGATCATCGTGCCGCTCCAGCAATGGCGCCAGTCAAAATCATCTGCTTTCCCCAAGGACAGAGCAGACATCATACACAGAGATCACCCGTACGTCAAAACTCACTTAAACCGCACCTTCAGCAGCATCTTCATCAGACAGATTTGCAGTCAACTCGTCCAGCATCTGCCAGCGAGGCACTGGCCCAATTCCTGAAGGGACATGGACGGCTTTGGCTCGACTGTAATCGCGCAGTGTTTCGATACAATGCTCTCGCCCATAGCCACTTTCCTTCGCTCCGCCGAAAGGTGTGCCGAGAACCAAACGGCTGAAATTGTTGATGTAGACGATGCCGACATCAATCTCCCTGGAAGCTCTCAGGGCCTTGACGTGGTCCTGTGTAAAGACAGCAGCCACCAGGCCATACTCTGAATCATTGGTGATGGAAATTGCCTCTTCGTATGACTCAAACTGTATGACGGCCACTACTGGGCCGAAGATTTCTTCCTTTGCTATTCTCATGTTGCGAGTCACGCCTGTGAACAATGTTGGCTGCACGTAGAAGCCATTAGCTAATCGAGGGTCTGTCGGCTTCGGGGCCTGAGCAATGATTTTGGCACCTTCCTCAACTCCGACACTAATATATTCCTCGACCTTTTGTTGGTGTTGTTTGGTTATCTGGCCACCGATATGTGTTTTTGGATCGGAGCCGTCGCCAACTTTGAGCCTTCGAACGGCCGCACTGAATCGTCGAATGAACTTGTCGTAGATACCTCTCTGGATTAGGACCCTAGAACATGCCGTGCAAGCCTCTCCTTTGTTAAAAAATCCTCCGTCAATCGCACAGCTGACCGCAAGATCTAGATCTGCGTCATCAAACACTGGTGAACATGTTAATACAGAAAAAAGCTTGTCGGAATGGCCGATAGGGTAGTTAGGGGAACATTCCACAATCACATACCGATCAAAGCATTCTTACCACCAAGCTCGAGCACCATGGGAGTTATAGACTGTGCAGCTAGTGAGGCCGCTCCAGCTCCACCACGCGTCGACCCGGTGAAAGACACCTTCTTCACATGAGGTGAAGAAATCAGCGCCTGGGGAACTGCTATACCTGTTGCTGGAAGAGCCTGAACCACGCCGGCAGGCAGCACTTCTTGCAGGAGCTCGACAACCCTAAGCACCGTCAGAGGCGCCTGTTCCCCAGGTTTCAGGATAATGGTATTCCCTGCTGCTATAGCCGGGGCTGATTTCCCACCCGCATGCAAAGGTGGCCAATTGAAGGGTATAATGCCGACGACGACGCCGAATGGTTCACCTGTGAGACTCTCGGTCAGTTCAGTTGCGCGACTCGATAGACAGGTCAGGGGGTGTCAAGCGATGTCCATGGTTGAACCTTGACCCAACAAACACGACGGCAACGGGTTTGCGAAAGAGAGGGGGCGAACTCACGAAGCACAGATGTATAGACGCCGCCCTTATCGTACAACTCCCCAGGAAGTTTGTCGACCAGCGATCCGAAATAACGAAACACCAAAACCAAGAAGTTGATATCATAGTCGCGTGCCTGAGCCACAGGCTTGCCATTCTCTGCACTCAGAAGATAGGCTAGCTCGTCGAAGTGAGCTGCAAGATGGTCGGCAGCCTTATTCAGATACATGGCTCGCTGCGAGGGCGACACCCAGCGCCACTCCTCGTATGCTTTCTGCGCGGTGGCTATAGCTCTTTCGACTTCTGCAACTCCCGCGCCCTGCACCGTGGTGATGACAGCTCCTGTGGCAGGGTTGTGCACGTCGAATTGATGAATTGGGTCGTTAGAAGATAAGGGATAGCGTGTGACGGGACCGAAATAAGGCATCTTGGTGCTGCCGGCAGCGTCGACGACCATGATTCATGGAAAAATAAGAAAACGGTCGACTTGGACTTGAAGTCGTATGGAAGCCTGATCAACCTCTCGTGTTGTTGTTTTTGCTACGTATTCAGACGTGAAAAGTTCTCAATCTCGCATTTCCACCCTTTGAAAGCGAATTTAAGCAACGTGATCACTCACAGAGAAGCCTGGAATTCAAAGGTCGCCGTCCATGTCTCCCCGTACAACGGACCATTTTCTCCCCGTCGGGGCTGGAGGGGGGGCCGAAAACTGGGCGATAGTGCGGCGCAACGGGCAAAGCCAAGCACTACTTGCTTGCGAGACGAGAACTTGGAAACATATACTGGGCCATCCAAAGCCAATAAGTAGAAACATTGGTTGAGCCATCAGCAGAAACATAGAGACATCCTCTAGCCAATCCTACAGTGTACACCACCAAACGCAACAATGCGCGGCAAAATTATTTTCGAAGAGCACATTGCCATGCCCGAGGATGACAAGGCAGGATTTCCCGCCTGTCACAATGTGGACAGTCTTGCAGAAGCGCTACTAGACCTTCACGATGCTCGGCTGAAGGAGATGGATGCCAATGGAGTTGAGATGGCAATCATCTCACAGAACACTCCAGGGCCTCAAGGGCTCACTGAACCCAAGGCGTCTGCTGCGTATGCCAAACGCGCCAACGACTATCTCGCCAATCTCGTCGACAAGGCACCGTCCAGGTTCGCAGCATTGGCTGCGATTCCTATGCACGATCCGGAGGATGCTGTTGCAGAAGTGACCAGATGTATCAACGAGCTCGGCATGGTTGGTGTCAACTTGAACGACGGTCAGCAATACGTCGACCAGTCAACTGGTCGAATCAGCGAATACTTCTACGACGATTCACGGTACGATGTCTTCTGGGCGGCAGTCGAGAAATTAGACGTGCCAGTCTATCTGCACCCACGAGCGCCTTTGCCGGATGACATTCAGAGGCTGTATGCAACAAGACCATGGCTGCTAGGACCAACGTACAGTTTCATCCGAGATACGAGTTTCCATGTTCTGGCGATTTGTACAAGTGGCATATTTGACCGCTTCCCTGGAGTGAAACTTGCGGTCGGCCATTTTGGTACGGACACCCGGCCATATCATGGCATGATCCAGCCACTGTTACTAACATTGCATGTAGGGGAGGGTGTTTTGGCTTACCTCAGTCGTCTCGACTACTGGCTGGAAAAGCGTGATCGGGGACGAGGCCTCCGCAGTCAAAAGACCGTTCGGCAGTATCTGGAGAAGAATGTCTTCATCACGTCTGCAGGACATTTCTCTACTCCCGTGCTGCTCCATGCTATGAGCGAGGTCGGAATCGACAGACTTCTGTTCTCTGTCGATACACCATATGCAAACATCACAGAGGCATCGGAATGGATCGATACTTTACCCATCAGCCATGGGGACGTGGAGAAGCTTGGTCGCACAAATGCGCTGAAGCTTTTCGGGCCAAGACTGGCCACACGGTTACGGAGTGAAGAAGCAGCGAAAGAGCAGCGTGACAGGCAACGTGTGTTGTTTACAGTGAACGCTGGGTTTGAACATTCGTGATACGACCGTCTTGAGTACGCAGAAAACAGATAGCCAGATGAATCGATTCCTATCAAAGGTTAAAAGCGTTCTCAACTCTCTATCAAAGGGCTCTGGGGAAGACCTAACTAGAATCTTCAGGCTGGGAATGTACGTGACTTATTACTTAGGTATGTAAGTACTGTACGTGATATGTTAAGTAAGCAGTACTTCAACAATTTCATGAGTCCTTCGACCAACTCTTGTCACTATCTCTAAGCCTGCTCTTGATATGGTGCTGCGACACCATTCTCATACAAACTGATTACTGCACCAAAGTCAAAATTTGTAAGCCACCGACTACTGCCATCAAGATTCCAGTCGGTCTGTCTCCACGCCTGAGATACCATTGACTGGTTCCCCAATAGAGTACCAGAATCAGACTAGCGATCGTTCTGTCAAACAAAGTCCACGTCGATGGATCCCGCCGAGAGAGTTGATAGTTGAAAATGCCTAAGAGGAAGAATCTGCGTTAAATGATCATTGTGCTGAATTCAGATGAAACGTGTGTGCTTTCGAACACGACTGCAGTGGCAGACCTACCGAAGATCGCGAAAGAGATTGAGCCCTGGTACCAGCCTGCTCGGGAATATGCGAATTCGAGGACGGGCAGTGGTGACCAGACCGGACGGGTGAAAAGCTCCAGGCCGAGCATCTGAGGTGGTGCGTCAGTGGAGACGTCCTACCACTGTATGGCTAGGGATGTTCAGGAAGCGCAGTAATCAGGAAAGGATTTGTGATCCATCATTGTATAGATGGCCAGTCTCAACGTACGGTATGGCCTATAGAAATGCCAAAGTGAGCGATCGAAGTTGCGAGGGCTAGGAGAGACATGTTGTGATTCTGATAAAGCGTCGATCAGTTTTTGTCGTAGTATGGCAGCAGCACTGAGTCGCTTGAAGTGAGCAGTAAAGAGGATGAGATATCTTGATCCCTCGCCTGCAACGGCCTTCACCACGGTAAGTCCGTCGAGGCTGTACGACGATTGGGTGAAACGAGGGGCGCCAGTGCCCCGACATTTCGCCCGAAAACTCTCGCTTGGATAGACTTTGTTCTTTTGTGCTAGTTTGTCAGCACCTTGTCTGTGGCCGACGGGGCCGACGGGGCAATGTACGAAACACGAGCAGCCGTGCGGGTACTCCGTCCTCGTCCGTACTCTACTGGGTAGACTCCAGAGATGGCCCAAGATTGTACACCTCGGCACCTTTCGCTACCTGGGTATAGTGCCACCGGCCAGATAGATGTCCGCTCCTGCCTCCTGGCTTTGGCTTCTTACCTACTCCGCGCTTCATCATGCCATCCCCCCACAACTTGCACTACTTTGGGCTTGACGTCTTAGGTCAGCCTCTCAATTAGAGATCTACGTATTGTGGCTCTGAGTATAGCAACTCAATATTGGCTCGGCGGCCCATAGTCAGTGGTCTGCATAGTAAACTGAGTCGTGACCATGCTCGCACCAGGACGCTGTCGAATTTCGCCCGCAGCACTCGAACTGCTTCGAATGGAAGTTGAGCCTGAGTTTAGCTTGAAGAAGTTGTAGCCATCTCCTATCGTACAAGTCTCACGCAGGAACTCGGACGATTCCTCAGCTTCTAGCTCACCTATCAGATGACTGGGCTTGTGACTAGGGCGACCAGTAGTTGGCTGAGTTGTTTAGGTACCCCGCGTTTGAAAGACGCGGATACGATCCTAGGTGCCTACCTAAGATCGTATGTTTCTGCAAATGCTCTCTCTCCAAACCTTGGTTGAACTTGAAAGACACCACTGACCGTTGTACATTGCTTTTTGCAGCGCTCGTCGTTCTCGGGGTCTTTGGGGAAAGCAACTCAGTGGGTGGTACTTGTATAGGATCATGCCTAGCTACACTTGCGATTCCTGCAATGCTCGATTCCAACGTTCGGCACATCTTTCTCGACACCGATTGCTTCATCTAGGCGAACGTCCATTCACGTGTCCTTCCTGCACACGCACATTCACAAGAAGGTTTAACACCGCCTTTAGCTGCCCTTCGTTGAACGCCCGCTAATTCCGCGAACCTCACTAGGGATACTTTGCAGCGTCATGGAGCCGTGCATGACAGATCTCGCGATAAGGACTTACAGAACACCTCAAGTCGAAGGGTGCAGCAGGCTTGCCGGAAGTGCTCGCAATCTAAGCAGCGCTGCGACGGCAAGAAACCTTGCAATCGCTGCATCCAGAAGGGCCTGGGCTGCTCATATCGCATCTCCGAGACACCAGAACCGAATCGCAATGAGACGTCGACAGACTCAACACAGTCTACCACAGAACAGAATCAAACCTTTGATCCTGAGAACACCTCCAGGGCGTTTCAGAACAATCAGACAGGCTATGCACCAGGAACCTGGCAACAGGAGAACCAAGATGAGACACGCCATGTCATCTCGGCATCTGCTGCCATAGTGGCACGCAATGCCACGACGCAGTTCCAGTTCACTGCAGAAGCCGACAATTTCGAGCCCATGCCCCTGATGACGGACAACCTCTATGACATGTCCTTTTCGGCTCTCTGCGGTCCCTCGCAGCAACACAGTGCCGTTCCGATGGAAGAGAATGTTCTGACGAGCAAAGCCGCGGAACTCCAGGGCGTGGAAGTCGATCCTCTTAGCATGGATATGGACATGATCCCTCAAGATATGGCGTACTGGAATGTCTCCCCATACTTTGGCGGCCTCTATCAAGATCTCGGTATGGAATTTGAGTTTGCCAGGTCCATCGATGTTGCCGAGTCTACACAATATGAGACACCTGTGTCAGAGGAGCCCGACCTCGGCGCCAACGTTGCAAGTCCGCCTGCCCCAAGCTTTCTTGATGCCAGAGCTAGCCCGGAGCCGTGTGAGGGACAGGGCCTCACCTACGATGACTATATTCGAAAAGTCTTTGCCAATCGACGCCATCTGCATAACAAGGACGTACTACATGGAGGTCCTAATGATGTTTGTGGGCGTCGATTGGCAAATCCATTGGAGAAGGCTCACATTCCTCCTGTCATGGGCGACTTTCCCTCTTCACTGTCTTCACAGAGCGATGACTCGACGTGGGAGCCAGAAAATCTCCGTCACGTTCCATATCTCCCACAACATGTCTATGACAAGATTGCTGCCACGTTCCAGCAACTCAACGCCAACCAGGGCCCTTACATACAATTTGCAGGTGGGGCTTTCCCGTCCCTGGCGGCATGCAATGCTTTCATGCAGCTCTATTTCGAAGAATTCAATCCACTGTTTCCCTTTCTCCACCAACCCACTTTCAACCCCTCAACAACGCCATGGCTTCTGGTCCTTGCCACCATCTCCATCGGAATTCGTTTTTCTCGAGAGCCGCCAGCGGTGGAATGCGGAGATATAATGCAGGAATTCCTGCGTCGAGCCTTTCTTGCTGCGGTATGTACAGTAGAGTTGCATCCCTACCAGCGCTGATCCCTTTGAATAACGTCTCGCATTCAAAACAGATTGAAGGAGATTACAGCTCCTCGTGCGAACCATGGCTGGCTCAGGCAGGATTACTAAATCAAATCGGGATGCAATTCTCCAAAGACATGAGGCTTTTCCAATATGCTCAGTCGGTGCGAAGCCTCATAACCTCAATATGTCGTCAAGTCAACTGCTTCCATGAAATGAGACGTCCAGCAACCTTGGGAAACCATCAGCGATCAACCGAAGATGCTTGGAAAATGTGGGTGCGAAGAGAAGGCATGCGCAGGCTGGCATACACCTTGTGGGTGAGTAGCAGCTACGCTCGTCGTATTCACTTATTTTGGTTTTTGCCTGACAGTCCCAACTTGGTTCCAGTTGCTCGACAGTCAGGCTCTTCTATATTTTGACCTGCCACCTCTTGTACCGATGAAACTTCTTCGGGTGCGACTGCCTTGTCATGAAAGTTTGTGGCACGCGCCGACAGCGTCTTCATGGTTTGAATGTTGCAAACAGGATGGTAAATCCAACCTTGAGCAAAGAGTGACCTGAGTATCTGGACTAAGCTTCGTACAGGACTGTATTTGCCGCTAGGCATTCGAGCCGAGTTAAACAACCTCTACCAAACGCACGTCCGCCAGCAAGGCCTTGGTGATTTTGCAGTCCTAGTATTGACTGTCGGAGTCTTCAGAAATGCTATGGAAGTTCGACGTGCTCTCGACGAAGGGTCCCACTTGTTACCCTACTTCGCACAACCTACTCAGTCGGCTCCAGTGTCGCCTACAATGGCAGAGACGTTCCCTATCACTATTCACAAAGCCATGGAATATCTGCGAGTCCTGTGTCCGGCCGAAGAAGAGGTTCCCAGGTTGTCTTCATTGAGATCAGCAATTGTACATCACTATCACGCCATAGGGATCCTACTGAGAATACCACTCGCAGAGCTTTACTGTTACTGTGGTTATCGGGTCACCAGCACAGACATTTCACACTGCGAGGCCCGTCTCAAGGTCTGGGCACAGCAGCACGGCGGTGAGATTCGCCAAGTGGCTTTACATGCCGGTCAACTATTTTCCCATATTCGACGTTCTAATCTTCACAATTATTACGAAGGTCGTATGATGCTTATATCATGTCAGGCCTTGTGGATCTATGCTGCTATGGCTCAATCAACTTCAACCTTGTCGTTGGACTTGGATGGGCAAGAAGACCAGGACCACACGGAACATCCTACTGGACGGGGACGGGCTTTAGCTTCGAGTACTATCCTCCGCCTCGATCAAGCTCTTACCAGGAAGGCGGTGGAGTCTTGGATACAAAATGGTCAACAGATGCTTCCCTGTCTTGCAGGAGTTGGCAGCCTTCAAGGTGCCCAAGGAATCGCTCGACTTATTCAAGAAGGCTCTCGAATCATGACGGCGGCATCGAGGTGGCCACTGAACATTGCTCAGGGAAGGTGCTTGCGTATATATCACCAGCTTCGCTCAGGCTCTTCAGCAGAAGAGGTCGGGTGAAGAACACTCGCTCGCATATCTGAAGGCTATATCCTTCCGCTGAGTTTCTCTTGCTCTACAGATTCTCGACTAGCTAAGTAGCCACTACTATGATACCGCCCCAGTGCTAGAGTCTAGAGACTCAATTTGTGCAGCCATTGTCGCCTAACACTATTCAAGCAATGCGCTAGTTGCGAGCCAGGCCTTTTTGTATTGCAATCGACCATTCCATCCACTCTCTCGTTTTCTCATGCTTGCAGTGGCGGAAGACTCCAAGAGTCGGGAAACTCCAAATCTCGAAGCTTCTTCCCATCATCATAAAGGCCATCCACTATCAACGGCTGGATGACCTTACCGTGATAAGGCAACTCTTCCAAGAAACCCCAATGAGCACCTTGCTTCCATCCTTTCTTCTTCCAATCATTCAACGTGCCTTTGGGGAAGAAGTCAAATGTAACCAGCTCGGTCGGGTCATGTGCGAGACAGACCAAGACATTGGGGTCTGCATCGTACTCGATGAGTGCTTCGATCGAGTTCTGAGCCGTCGCTGGATCTATGAAGAATGAATTTGACGCAGTTGAAGCCCTGAAGAAGGGAACCTAGAGCAAAAGAGTTAGCTAATTTCAGCCAACACGGTTTAATTAATGAAAGGTCATTTACCGTTCGACCGTTCTCCTTTTCTGGATGAGACGATAAGAAGGCCGAGCACGGACAGGGATGAGAAATAAGCTTGTTAGTGAACTTTGTTTCTTCAGGAATGAAGTCGGGCATGGGAGTATAGCGTGTCGGCCTGATGACACCGCTGTGGTGACAAACGTCGCCACCGAGGTAGACGAGTGTATCGGTCGTTGTCCGCACCAGAGCACCGACGTGCCCAATCGCATGACCAGGCACGTTCAGGATGTACAGAGACCCGTCCCCGAAGTAGTCATATGCCTGGTAGCGTCCGATCTTAAAGTCGTCGCAGAAAGACACCTCGATCACCTGGCGGCCATCAAAATCGGCTTCATGAAATGGCGACGTCGGATTCGCAGGCCACCCTGGCATGAAGGCCTCTCGGAACCCTGGGCCGACGAAGATCTTGACAGACTGTGGCAGGGCGGCCGGATTGCCGCAGTGATCCCAATGCCAATGGCTCATAATAAAAGCTTCAACTTTGGTCAAGTCGACTCCTCCATCGGTTAAAATATCATGCACGTCCCTGGCTATGTCTAAGCCTTCGACGTTCTTGCTAACCGTCTCGCGGATGTGAGGCACAGAGTTTTGCCAGTCCTTGCGCATGCCCAGGTCGAAGAGGACTTCTCGGCCGGACTTTTCGTGCTTGATGTAAAATGAAAAGGTCGGGAAATTGATCCAGTCATGGCCGGGAATGTTAGGCTCGACCGTACGCGATGTCGTGCATACGATGTTACATGTTGTGTCGATGATTGAGAGCTGGCAGACGCTGTCACTTGAGGGAATGTTTAGGTCTGGCCGTGGTGTTGCTCCATTAACCAACGACATGTCGATGCCTCAGTTACCCTTGGCTTGATCTCGATCTGTTTTTTTCATCCACCCACGAATGTTGCAAGAACAGGAGTCGACGTTCAAAGAAACGGTTCGTTTCGCCTCTGAGAAAGTTGGCGGCCATAACATGATATAGTCAATTCGCATGCTAATCAGCGGCTCAAGAGCAAGTCACATCCGCGAGGCACGCACTCAACAACTGAGCAACCAAGCGTTCACCCGTCTTTTCCGCCCCGACGGTGATAGTATTAGGACGGCTTGCAGTATTGACATTGAAGCTCTCTCTCTCACGGAGGCTCGGGTAACGCAGAGCGCTGGTGACAATTCCCACTCGGGGGCCCGAAGACTTCCCGAGCGGGGTCGGACGCTCCTCCATTACCAGGCTTTGGTGATCCTTGCTTTTATCCAATGATATGATACCTACTGCCGACAGCACCCTCAATTTTTTGGCCACGGGACAAGACCTGCGGAGCCCCGCGAAAAGAAAGACGGTGGTGATATGAAGAGAGGAATCTCGCCGGACAAATACTTCGGTCTTCGATCCCTGATCATCCCACTGGCAGACGAAGACCAGCTCTACATCGACGCATTGCTGGTAGAGGTTTGGTGGTTTCGACCCTTTTTTCACCATGGCGTCCCAACTCGTGCTACCATTTTCTATGGCATGGTCCGCAATGATGGGTGTCCTCGCGCCTAGTAGTGGCATATGTAGGTACATTCCTGGCGACGCGGGGTGGCCAAATGCCACTGACTGGGCCGCACTCAACGCCACGGTCGGCGGTCGATTGATCATGAATGTGCCTGTCGCGGCTGTCTCTCATACGGCTGGCACATTTGCAGCGTACGATAAGGAGGCATGCGAGAAATTGGCCAGAGACTGGCTAGATGCCAGTGAGGAAACTCTGTTCGTGTCCATCCTTTGCTTTAGTCCTGACTCTCTCTCGCGTCTGGCGTGCGTTGGTTGCCATTTGAGACTAATATTTCTTTTCCGCCTATGTTACTAGATTTCCCCAGCCTAGTGAGATGTGGCACCCGTATTACCAGAATCAAAGCTGCACACCATTCACCGCCCCAGAAGTTCCTTGTGAACTGGGAAACCGCCCAGTGTACTCGATCAACGTGACCGGAGCCGCGGACGTACAGGCAGGCTTGGATTTTGCCACGAGGAAAAACATCCGTTTGAGCATTATGAACACTGGCCTCGAGTGAGTTTCGAATTCGTCGTCAGAGGAGAGAAGGTTGTGACCCAAGCTAACTCACTTGGAAAAAAAGCTATTTGGGAAAATCCTCGGGCCAAGGATCTTTGGGGTTGTGGGTATACAATCTCAAGTCGAAAGCGATCCTCCCCAAATTCACAAGTCCATCGTACTCTGGTCCGGCCTTGAAGCTCGGAGCCGGCGTCATCACGGGCGAGGCTTATGAAATGGTCGCCAAGGAAGGATACCGCGCCGATCTTGCATCATGCGGACTGACAGGTGTTGCGGGCGGCTATCTTCAAGGTGGCGGGCAAGGGCAGCTGATATCGGCCCATGGCATTCCCGCAGACCAGGTCCTCGAATGGGAGGTCATAACCCCCACAGGAGAGCATCTGGTCGCCACCCCCGAGAAGAACTCTGACCTGTACTGGGCCCTCACTGGTGGCGGCGGGGGTACGTACGGGGTGGTGCTCAGCGTCATTGTCAAGTTGTTTCGCGACGGGCCTGTGGCAGGCGGTCAACTGATGGTCCAAAGCGAAAACTCGGACGCCATCTGGGAGCTCGCGCGGACCTGGTTCGGGCACCTGCCTTCTCACATCACCGACACACGAAATCTCATCCACTTCGGTGTTACCAAAACCTTGTTTTGGATCTTTGCCTTCATCTTGCCCGACCAAGACACCACTGCGATCGATGACCTGCTACGTGGATTCCTTCCCGAGCTAGATCGGTTGAACCTCCCCTACGAGCTCACCGCGGTCAACTACACGAATTTTCTCGACACGTTCCTTTCTACCTACGGCCCTCTTCCCTACGGCAAAATTTGCCCCAAGTTTCCCATTATTTCCAGTCGTCTTATCCCACGATCCGTCATGGCCAACGATACCTCGAGAAATGATCTCGTCGACTTCTTCCAGGACGTCGCCCGGGACGGCAAATGGTTCTGGGGATGCAGCTTCTTCGACGTCAACGATAAGGCCACTGGTTCTCTCCGCGATCCGCATCCGCCAAATTCGGTCCATCCGGCCTGGCGCGAGGCTGTCGCATATTGCAACCCACAGCCAGAACTCTCAGGAGGTTATCATTGGGACGAACCCGAGATTGACGAGACGCTCCGAAAAAAGCTGGTCAACGAATTCATCCCACGAAACGAAAAACTTACTCCCAATTCTTGCCATGTCAACGAGCTAGACCCAACCTACAAGGGAGATTGGAAAGATGCACTCTACGGGCCAAACTACAATCGCCTGCTGAGCATCAAGCACAAATATGATCCGAATCACATAATGTATGGCCAATGGGCTGTGGGATCCGATGAGTATACAATTGATGGTGATGGGAGGCTCTGTACAATTTAGGCTTTCTCCTTCTCTATAATCAAAATTCATCTCAATTAATTATGAAGCCAGTTTCGCCTTGTCAACAGGAGCTGCCTCTTTTGGTTGTGTGGTCAACTGCTCTTCGTTATCCAACTTGAACTATCCTTTGTGTTCAATTTGTCCTTCAGCTTTGGAATCCACAATCACAGCCTCCAAGTTCAAGTCATCTTTGCAGGCGTTCTTTGGCTTCGCCTGACACAAGGACATAGCCAATCTCCTCAAGTGTTTTGCCTTTGGTCTAGAAATAAGTCAGTTAGCTAGGATAAGATACAAAGATATTTAGTCTTTACGAGTTACATACCTCTGGATGGAGAAAGTGGACAAAGCAATAGCTAAGAGCGGTGTAGAAGATAAATAGGAGGTCAATCTTCCATTCTATATTAGCCACAGCGCTGAAGACAAACTCGATAATAACCTAGCTCGTTATTAGGGGATACATTATCTTACTAACTTCTATTCCTACTCGCCACCGTAGCTGAGGCGGTGCTGGGCTTCACGTCACACATTCCAGCCCCGTCCTTCCGCCTGCGACTTCTCTGCGCAGGCGCCAGGCTGCCTCATACAGACTAGGTGCGCTGTCGAGAAATACACATTCAACCTCATCGAACACTTTTTTCAATGCCTTAGTATATAGGGGCAAGGCGCTCTCTGTAGAGCACTTTGCACGGCGCAAGTGAGAGCAATTGGCGGAGCACCGTTTGAGCAATTTGTGCGATGAGTTGAACGTGGATATTCCTGTGTGAGGGTGGCGCTGAATGGCAATCAGGCGCAAATTTTGTGTAGACAGCGATCAACGCCATCCTTTGGTGAGAGTGGCATCTATCGATCACTGACTAAGTGGGCGCGGCATTGTTGGCATTTGGCTGTTGAATGCGCCGCTCTAGTCGGGAGGATCAATAGCGCGCATAGCGCGCTATTCAACATGCCGAAATCACGAAGGAAGGTTTCGACTTATGGCTTCTGCATCAAATTTGCAATTATCAGCCGGCCCAATTTGGCGATGTGAGATCTCCATCTTCAATCATGTGCCGAATCTGTGCATGCTGTGAAGATGAGAGGTTGGGCGCCATTGTATGCGGGGTGCATTGCAATTGCACTGGTCACCTTTGGGAGATGAGTCTGTGAGCAGAACGTGGCAGATGTAACCCGCCAAATGTACTCGAGTTTCCGCTCCAACGCCATCTTGCACAGCTCGTTGGTTCCTTGTTTGTGGCGATGAAGGCGTGGCTAGTTCACACTACAGTGCCTCGGTACACTTTTCTCTGTAGAGGATGGAGTACTGACCTGAGATCCCATGCATTAGTGGGTCAGCTACTTGTACAGCCTCGATGGCTCAGTGAAAATACGAGTTGCTTGGAGTCATTCTTCAGAACCTAATAATCGCGAAGTTAGTGCAACTAGATCTACAGTATCACTCCCTCCGGCGACGTTTGATGGCGATGATGAGGTGAAGGAATTGAGACGTCCTTACAATATCAAGATGTCTGTTGCCCTGTGTCGGAGACAATGTTGGTGCCGAGGGTGCCTACGCATTCCACAGTCGTTCAGCCTATTCATAGGAATGTTGCCCTCCTCTAAACGTCAACGCGCTGGTTCATTGACTGACAAAGATGTACAGAAATACGTGACCGTCGGACCACCAGGTATTGAAGTCGGGATCTATTTTCTTGGGGAGCCCAAGTCAGTAAGGATCAAGATCACATTCCCATTATAAATATGTCATCTGACTCCACTGAATCTAACGACAAATTGTATATAACCAATCTTCAATATCAAACAGAATTGATTGAAATCTAGAGAATTGTACAAAAACTCCAGCTTTGACGTTTCTCTTCCTTTCCCTGTTCGAGTCTCTCGGATTTTCTCTCCATTTCTATGATCCGCTGTTTCTGCAATCTCCTAATATTCTCTTTTTCTCGAAGCTCAAGCCGGTTCTGCCTCACGCTCCTCTTAAGGTGTTTGTTTGCACTTCGAAGGGCGTTATTTGATTGATCAATCGCTCTCTGGCTTCTCTCGATAGGTTCTCGAATTGAGGCATTTGCTTCTTCTATCACCCTGCTATTAAACACGTCAGAAATTATTCGGAATATCGTGGATGACTTACTAGCTAGTATCTTGGGCGCGCGGCAATTCCAGTTTCTACAATCCTTGGCAAAAGCTTGACGACAAAGGACGACGACCAGGAAAGAACATGGTAGTGGCTGACAAGCCTAATTGCATTCCTTCACAGGGCCCTACCTTGAAAGCAAGAAGCATGTGACCGTCCTCGGCGTTGTGAAGTCCACGACTTCGCCTGTCTCGACACCTTTACGCGGGGAAACAAGTCCGACGGGCGACGCTGATGTTGAAGGTGGAGTAGAAGAAGGAAGAGCCCCAACTCCTCAATAAGCTGTGGATGGACCTACATTGTGACTTAATCAAAAGTGCAGACGTGTTGGCGTTCTCTGGCAGGTAAGGGACGCCGTGCGATGGACCACACTGCCAAGTGTTTGAGCCAGCGCAGAGAAGAAATGTTCTGTTTCCTGCGGTGAGTACAGCTTCGTCTCGCCTCGCGAGGATTCGAGAAGCTCAAGACGACTCCAAAGTCGGAAAGAAGCGTCTTCATCGCAGTGTTTCGACAAAATCTTACTTATCTCACCGCTGTGATGGTTTCGGTCGTCTGGAACTTGCGCGATATCTCATCTGTCAAGGAATCGGCAAAAGGCCCAAATCAGAATCCAAGATCGAAGACTCCGAAATTGCTGCCCAAGGAGATGATCTGGCAAGTGAGAGGAGCATTCTTACCTTGGTGAGCCTTGGTGAGCACATAAAACCACGCCGCATACCAAGTCGGCGTGTTTGTTCTGTTGTCGAAGGACTAGACGAGGTAAAAGAGCCTTCTGGTCAGTGACTGCCGAAGGAACATTGCCTATGCCCAGAACCAGCCAGTGGTGGGTTACTTTCCTCTGCTGTCACGCTCGTAACCGCCTAAAGCAAGCTCCAGCAATACACACAAAGACCTATCTTAAATCATCAAGGACAGTCAATCATCATGAAAGCTCCCCCCTGCAGGCTACAGCAAGCTTTTCATTAGGGCACTACTAAGTCTTTAGTTCCCCCCTCCCCGCCAGAACAGGAACAGCCATGGAAGCCTGTCACACTATTTTGATTGATCGATGGTGTGATAGGGAATTTGTGACGAATTCCTCAATGGCTGCCGTCGAACATGGCATGCACTGGCATTACAAATCGGTGGTGCAAACGAGCAACCTCTTTTTCGAAGGCCAATGATTCAGAAATCCCTAGGTACAGGTGATAACAGTCTGGCTCTCAACAACAGTGATGGAGATTTTGTCGGCTCGTGGCTGCCTGGGGGTGGATCGGAGCAGCATGTCCTAAGCAGCCCAGGCTGCCCTAATGAAACTCAAACAGCCAGTCTGTATCTTCCCTGACTAGACGGACTATGATCCGGAGTCCCATTTCTTCCGGTACTGTACGGTGTGAAGACCAATTTTACACTGGGGGGCCAACCCTCCGATCATCATGATCCGTTCAAGTTGCTGTCACGCAGGGTTGGGGTTATCCTGTCACGAACAGGATCGACCAACCTATCTACTACTGGGTATGTTGCACCAAGCTATCCGTGAATAGTCATGATCGGCGAGAGATCAACAATCTCTGTTGAGGGCGATCAGGGCACATCAGTTCTGCCGACTTGCACTACCCGACAAGCAACACAAAGTAGTGTGTATGTATCATTATACGGTAACACAACAGTGCATCACAAACTGAAAGGAAAACCCCGTGGTCCATTCCCCATTAGGGTTGGCACTTGGCTAACCCGGGACGGTATGAACGACACATGGCGCCCTAAAATTGCAATTTCAGGTGGGATAAATACCATTACCCCAAGCACAACATTCCTCAGACAGCCGTGAGATTGTCATGGCGGAACAAGTATTAAAGGAACACGGAACCGATCCTGCTGAGCAAAATATAGACACAGGTCCAGCTGAGGCTTGTGTTTTACCATGGTTCGGTTAAGACATTCCGTGGGGGATAAGGATCAGACAACAACACCCGAGAACACTCATTGGGAAAGTGAGCGTGTGCCTGATCTGCCTACCCTTGGACATTTTGCAGCAAGGAAGCCTGGGCAGACAGGGATCAATTCCTCAGGACTGGACTCGTTCAGGCAGAATCTGCAGGGGTGTAGGAGGACGAAGACGGGCCATGTCCAAGAAGGGATGCAGGAATAAGTAGTCGGAAGCCAGAAATGCTTGGTGTGGCGCTTGTCCTGCTAGGCCTTTCTTGACGTTCTGGGCCCAGACCGCCTGCTCCGGGTACCTGCGTCGTACCTGCATCGGATAGGCCGGCGGGCGTGTGGTCGATGACGCCGCCCGCAAGACCCCAGCGCAGCTCAAAGCCTTCCCGACGAAGGAAAGAAAGTATGTAACATCACATGTGATAACTTAGAGAAGGGATGGCGTCGCGCGATCAACGGGGCCGGTGGTTTTGAAATTCCCATCCTAAGATGGAATCCCGGCGCAGTGTGTTCCATTGCTTCTGCCCTGATAGACTGCTAGTGTGCAAGCCGGTCGTGATCTGGCTCGCCCGATTCGGACAGTCAGCGGCAAAATCAGGAAGCGGGCAGAGTCACATCTCGCCCACCTCCTACCACGGTGATGCTTGAAGCGCTCACTCCTGATTCCCTCCGATTGAGAACCCCGCCCACCCACAAGAAGGCACTTATTTCTAATATTGGGATTTTTTCTTCGCTCCAGGGAACAACCTTGTGTGCGCTCCTTCCGAAGTCCTGTCACGCAAAAGCGAGAAAGGTGGCCACGGGTGGCGCACAGGGGGAACCTAACGGAAAAAGGCGCTAGCCGATCTAGGGCCCCGCTCTACTCCATAGGCTGTGCCTGGGCGAGAGAGAACCCCCCGGCGCCCCCGGGCCCCTCTCCTCAGCCCGCCGAGGGCCAACGACCATTTCGCGTCGAGTCAACGAGTGGCTGGCTGTCACAACCGCACGGCGCGCGTTTCGCGGCCCAGCGCCGCCAAAAGCATCGACGCCACCGCCCGCTCGTGCGTACCAGTATGCGTTCCCTAACAAAAATCAACAAAGTCCGTCGAGTGACTAAGGGTGTCAATGTCACCCGCCAAAGCTGCCACTGCACAACTTGGATCGTGACACATTTAAAATTCGCACAGCCGCCGTGACAGAAAAAGGGGGGGGAGGGAGGCAAGGAAGAGAGCACTGGAAACACAACAAACACAGCTTAGGATTGTACGCCTTGTCTGGCTGGTATCATCAGCTCCCGCCCGCCCACCCCGATGAGGAAACTGTCAGCAAGATCATTGGGGCTTCGGCAATCGCCAGGGTGGCGAAGAGGGAAGAAAGGCAGAGGGGGAAAACACCGGTGGGCACGAGTGGGCACAAGTGGGCTTGCTGGGTTTTACCCGAAATGGCCGTCGAGATTGCGAAATCGCGTCGTCATGGACGTTTGGCCCGTCGTGGGAGGACGCACGGCCGGGCGAAGCCGTAGGGCTGGAAGGGATCCTCTGGCTCTTCCCGGTCGTTTGTGTTGGGGGGAGGGGGGGCGTGGTTTTTTCGAGGACCATCTGGGGGGGCGGTGGGCTTGTCGGGGGTCCTCAAGGAGGAAGTGATTTGCGCTTCAGAGCCCAGATTGGCCAAGAGCAGGTGGCCCCGGACGGGCCAGGGATCCCAAAGCGTTGTTGGGAGGAAAGGAAGCGGCAAGCCGGCGCCGTTACTCTGGTTTATGTTGATTACTAGCGCATACGGACCAAAACAGATCCCGACCCCCCATTGAAATGACGGTCATTCTGTTGGCGTCAAACCTTATTACAATCAGTTTCAACGTCGTCTATGCCAGGCAGGCTCTAGGCTCTGGCCCCTACTTCACACGACGGGGGAGCACCAAGGTTGACCGCCCAGTACAATCCCTGCTTGGCACATCACTTGGGCAAGTGGTGCTCCTGCGCTTGTCTGTGTCGGCCAGAGGCAGAGAGAGGGAGGGCCACACGGGCAAAGGCGGCCTGACCTGGAACCCCTAGAATCCTGCCACGGCAATGCCTCGTCACCCCCCCACACTGTCTCGCCTGCCTGCCCTGCGGACTTCTCTGCATTCCTTCCGGATCCTGCGGTTAAGGTGTGAAACAGTACCAGAGCAAGGAAGAACCATGAATGATACAAAAAAGGCAGAGGTTTTGGATTTCAAGCAGAGTCAGCCTTGGCCGAGCTTTGTGTGTACATGGTTGTTGGCCGGAAGTCCCAGAAGATGTTGCCGTGACACAAACAAAAACAAGAGACACATGAATGGTTGCGACGACAAAAACGTGACCAGCCTATTCTCCAAACAAAGACTGGAGCCCCCAGCTTCTCGTCTCATCATTTCGTAACACGATAATAAGTAACAGTAGATATCCAAAACCAACCTCTATGTGGAATGACTGGAAATAAGAAAGGAAAAAAAGTATTGTCCTGGCGGTCGCTACATAGTCCGAGGGTGTGGAATATGGCGGTTTATCCTGGTTGTTGAGAACTCGAACCAAAAGTAATCCTCCAAAGGCTCTCCCGCGTACAGGCAAGACGACTCGAAGGAACAAGATCATTAGATTTGAAGAAATGGCACAACATTGACGGGTCCCAACAAACTCCCTCCTCGAATCGGCTTTACCGACTGTTTCTCAAAGCCTTTCCGTTCAAGCTCTACCAGAACCTGGGTAGCCCCGTGCCCTCGGTCTCTCCTCCACCTCTCTAGTGCTGGTGGTGGTAGTAGTGACGGCCACCATATTGAACTCCACGGCGACGGACGGGAGCTGGAGTGGGCTCGGTGTCAAGGTCACCTGAAGGATCATAAGACGTGGTGGTCGACGTGGGCTCAGTTCCGGATGTGGTGGTTGCAGCTGTGGTCGTGGCGGGCGCCGTGGTGGTTGCCAATGTGGTGGAAGTAGGGCCCGAAGTCGAGGTAGTGGACGACGCTACATGTGGTTAGAGAATTGAAGACAAAATGTTCACAGGGGAGTACTTACATGGGCCAGGGGTCACAGCCGACAAGGTGATGGTGTTGCATGTGAAAGGAGTATCTGCGGTGAACTCAATGAAGAGGGCGTTGTCAGGGGTGACGCAGAAGCCCATGTTGGACACGACCAAGGTCAGGGAGCCGTCACCGTTGTACTGCCACTTGGACGCACCAGCGGGCAAGGTAGCGACCAGCTGGAAGGCCAAGTACGGCTGGCTGGGGTCGGCATCAACGAAAAGGCCACCGGACATCAAGTAGCCATCGGCGTTGATGTAGAACAAAGCAGCCAGAGTCTGATCAGTGGTGGTGAAAGCATCATCACCAGAGAAGGTGATGTATGAGGTGCTTCGCTTGCGGTACTTCAAGTTAGGAGTGCTGACCGCAATGTTGAAGAGTGTCGGTGTGACGGTGCTGCCGCTGGTGGTGCTTGTAGCTCCGCCGGTAGTGGTAGTTGTAACATCACCGGTGGTGGTTGTAGCGCTGCCGGTGGTGGAGGTCTCGCTGGTGCTTGTGGTCGAGTATGTGGTCGACTCGGGAGAACCAGTGGAGGTCGAAGTGCTCTCGGAAGTGGTGGAGTAGGTGGTAGACTCGGGAGAACCAGTGGAGGACGAAGTGCTCGTCCAGACACCGCTCGAAGTCCAGGCACCGCTGCTGGTCCATGTGCCAGTCGTGATGGGGCCAATAGTGCCGCTCGTGGTGGTGGAGGTCAAGACCCAGTCAGCCCAGCCAGTTGGGAGAGGGACTGAAGGATCAGTGATAGCGTCGCTTCCCCAGTCAGCCCAGTCATAGTTATCGCCTCCAGCGTTGCTGGAACCAGAGCCAGGCGAAGGGCGGTGGAAGCCGGGAAGGGCATGATGGCCGGTGGGGATGGGCACAACGCTGGACGACGTGGGAGCGTGTCGGCTCCACGGGACGGTGAAGTAAATGGTCTTGGTGATCGTGGTCGTGAAGTCAATGATCTCACGGGGTCTGTGGCAAGCCCGGGTAACGTGGACGTAGTATGGGCTGGGGGCAACCGTGATGGTGGTGGTGCCGGCAGTCCAGGTGTGCGCAGGAGCAGTCAACGGGAAGGTGAAGGTATAAGTGCCAGCGCTAGGAGCGACCCATCTGGTGGAGACGGGTGCCGCAGTAGCAGACCAAGTTGATGGTGCAGGCTTCGAGATCCAGGTCTCCTCATATCCCATGCATCGGCCGCCATTGGGTCCGGAGCGGCACTCAATGACATCGACAACCTGGTTACGGCTGCCATCAGCCTGCGTGTCGCAATCTTCGCAAATTCCACTGCCGGGAAATCCTGGAATGGCCAAGGGACCAATGTGGTTGAATGGTGCGAAGAAGTCCTTCGCGACGGTCAGGTAAACTGGGGTCGGCGTTGGCTGGATGGTAGACCAGCCGGAGGTCGTGGCAGGTGGCGTAACATACTTGGTGATGACCGTGGAGTATCGCGAGACGGTGACGGTCTGGGTGGTCGAGGTCAAAAGGGTGCTCGAGGCGGTTGTGCCGTCCCAGGCGCAGGGAATGACTGTGTTGACGTAGGCGTAGGTCTCAAACGGGTACTTGGTGACGCAGGATCCTCGGAAGCAGGCCGAGGTGGTCGCACAGGTCGACACAGGTTGGAACTGTGCTGTGACGGTGATCGGGGAAGCATGCACGTTGGTGGCACCCGGGCAAGGGGTAATAGTGGTGAGCGGATCAGCCAGGGCAACGCCGGCCATCAAAGTGGCCGCGGCCGAGGAAGTGGAAAAACGCATTATGAACAAAAAATGTAACGAGTGTCTCTGGGGTAAAGAGTGGCTGAAGGAAAAATCCTTCGAAATATAATGAATGAACGAGTGACCTGTGCTGCTGAATGAAGGGGGAGAGAGGTTGGGAAGAGTGTGCGAGCGTTGATGGCTATATACCAACGCCGAGTCTCATCTCCCGTCATGACAAAGGAGACAGGTGTATAAGGAGGCTTAGGGTGGATTCGATGTGGAGGATGCCTGGGATTGGAAGCCGCAACCTGATCTGATCGCAATCAGCGCACAAGGCTAAAAGGCGTCGCCGAAGGAAGGCTCCAATTACGCCCCCGAGGCATCAACAACTGTCACGCAAGACAGGTTCCCAGTTTCGGCATGGACCATCTCCAAGGGCGACGATGGCTGGCTAACAGAACCCCAGGCGTCGAGGCCAAACGCCATGATGGGGTCCTTCGTGGCTGCCAGAAGCGAGCCAGACAGCTGCGTTGATGGCTGTGGCAGCATCGTTTAATTTCCCAGGCGAGCTGTTCTGGGAGAGAGGCACGACTATTGAGGAGGTCTTCACACAGAACTGGTTAACCAAGATCAAGTGGGTAGGGGGTGGATACAAATATAGCAGCGAGGCACACGCCGGTCCCCTGGTTATTGCGGTCGCGTGTTAGCTCTCAGCTCGTCGCCAAACTGGCGGCGTTCCAACGTGCACATCCGAACGATAGGCGGAGGACTTTTGCAGCGGCGAACAGCCACCGCCAGACCGCCACCGCGTGTGACGACGCCGTCGGAGGGAGGAGAGCCGCGCCTGCAGCCAACCCAGCCCCAGCCCGGGCATTGATCAGGGACGCCGCTTTGCCACATGGCCAAGCAGTCAAGGCTCAGCGAGCGGACGCGCCAACACCCAGGACCGAAACGCATGCCCATGCTTATCACATCTCTGTGATGTATGCAATTCGCGCAGGCGACGATCGTCCCTAGACAATCACAGCTGTGAAGATGAGACACTGCTGATCGGGGTCAGGCTCTGGTCTGAGCGAGCTGGCACAGACCTGGCCAGCCACCTGACGGTGTCATTGACAGTCTCAGGCTGGCATGTTGGGCTTCTGCCACCGACGAAACACCCGGAAGTGTAATCTCTCCGGGGCCAAACAGGGCGATGTTGTGTTTGCGGCGGTGGTCGTTCCCACGCAACATGGCAATTCCGAACATGGAGGTCGATAGTGGGTGCTTGGCTGCGTGCGCCGCATCTGGAATAGTGTGCCTGGTGGGTCCATCTGCGATCACGGTGGATCCACATTCAAACGACGACAGTACCGCTAAGGAAACAATACGCCCCACTTGGCTTACGATATCTCTTGGTCTTTTGGTCTTTTGGAATTTTCCCTCCTTTTTCCCAATGCCGCGTCTCGATAGCAGGATCGGGGGCAGCGGCCAGTCCACCGGGGGGGCCCCTTGTCTCGCCTCTTGTCGCTTCCTTGTCTTGTCCACGCCCCCCCATATCAGGCGAGCAGATTTACCACCCCTGCTTGCTCTCTCGAACGACTCCTGCGAACGCAGCACACAGCTCCTCAGTCCGCCGGCCAGACCGGTTTGCTGGGCCACCTGCCCCCACTGCTACCCAGTAGTAGGTGGTTAACGGAAGAGATACCCCTGTCCAATATTATGTGCCTCCTTTTCTTATTACCACGTCGACGCTAGCGACCTAGCAGCCAAGCAGAGTTCTGGACCAACATGATGAAATTTCGTTCATCCTGAAGGCATTGGTCCTTGGGGCTGAATCTCGTGTATCCTGCTGCCGGCGCCCAGCAAGAGCGCACTGCTGATTACCCGGTGAGAGTCGGTGCCCATTGGCGCGTCGCCTGGTGTCAGGATACGAACTGGCACATGCCTCGTTGCCGCATTGGGCGCACCTGAGGCCATCACTGGAAGTCTCTGAGCATCCCCCTGGTCCTCCTTAAATCTCGTCCAACCAACCGTCAACTTGTTCAGTATCTCGGCTGCACGCGCAGCCATGTCGTTTTCCGGCTCTGCGGGGTGCTAGACCGACGTTTCTTCCTCGACTGGTCAATCTGTCCTGGTCCGAGTTTCATCCCCAATCCGCGTAGCCACAGCAGGAATTGCAGCACTACATCGGTCGATCCCTGCCGCATGCGACACGCTCACGGCCCTTTTGAACCTGGACTGTGGCCCCGTGTCTACTGTTGACGGCAGGTATCTCTCTGTGCGCTCTCTACAAATCTCATATAGCTTCCACCAGCCGTGCATTTGTGCGTGTTTTGCAAACGTGCGAAATTGACTTTTCACGAGTCATTTGCACCTGATGCTGGTCCGGGTCACGGTGCTGGGGATGCTGTGAACTGCTCTCGGACTCAGAACAACATGACTCCCACCATGTCGACCGTACCATTTGACAACCCACGATGGGAGCGCAAGAACTCGCAAAGCTGGCGGAAGCCTCGCATACCTCAACGATCGCGCCGACCGTTATTCCTGGCCATTGCATGCATTCTTTGCCTCGGGCTCTGGCACCACTCTCACTCCTCATCCCTCTCTCCGAACCGGCACAAGTTTGTCCAGGACGAACCGAGCCCCTTCACAAACCAAGACCGAAGATCAATCCGAGACGATTTCGAATGGCCCATCCAAGGCACCTCAGAGCAGCCGGACGAGAATACCCCGGAGGACAAGAAGAAACAAGTGAAGCTCCAGTACGAGACCATCTTCACCAATGAAGACAACCTCCACGACGATGGAGAGCAGAACATCGGAGACCACGACAGCGAGGTCCAGAACAGTGCACACCTCGATGAGGACACGGTGGACTCGAGTCTCGCGAAAGTGAAAAACCCCCCTCCGCGGGGCGTACCCGGCGAAGACTTCCCTTCTGGGCCAGAGATTCTTCTGATACCTGGAGACGGGTCCGAGGAGACTGTGATAGAGCCCCAATATGCCGAGTTGCCGGTAGATCGCCTGCAGAAAGGACCGGTGGCAGTGCAAGCCAACTTGAATCCTGACACGGAGAAGGAACCCGTGATTTCTTCCCCGGACCAACCAGCCAAGGAGAAAGTCATTGAGGCCGAACCCCTTGACCACCTGACGCTCGAGGAAAAGGCCGACAGCCTCCCCGAGATCGTCCACATCCCCATTGAGGATGCTATCCGGGACGAGGTGTTGGAAGGGTGGGAAGACAACTGGGTCGCCCACGCATCCTACGACACCAAGACGTGGGGAAAGTTGGCAGAACCGAAGATCGATTTTGTCTATCTCTGTGAGTACCCATATCTAGCGGCACCCATCGGCGTTGACTGACTCGGACAGGGGTGAATGGATCCGAGGAAGCCTTCCAGACGACCAAGCTTCCATATGAACTGAATTCGGTGCTGAACGACGACGAGGGCAAATGGATCAACTCGCATGGGACCAACCGGTATCGAGACTGGGACGAGCTTCGATACTCCCTTCGGAGTCTCGAACGCCATGCATCCTCATTCCGAAACAAGATTCAAATCGTGGTGAACTCGGTCGTGGGCACCACGATCGGCAAGCAGGTTCCAACATGGTTGAACGACGATCCGGCGACCCAGGAAGTGGTCCAAGTGCTGGCCCAAGAGGAATTCTTTGACGCCGAGAAACATGCTTGTCTGCCCACCTTCAACTCTCTGACGATTGAGAACCAGCTGTTCAACACTCCCTCGGACACTGATTATGTATGTCTCGCTCCTGTGTGGGTGTCCCCGTCGTCTGTTGGGTGCTAACCGGGTGCAGCTATACGCGTTGTCGGACGACATGCTTCTCGGCAAGACACATGCTGCCGCCGACATATACTCGCCCCTTTTCGGTTCGGTCATGGGCTTCAAGACCAACTCGTACAGTGCGACGACGCCTCCGACCGAAGTCGATGCCCACCGGTTCGGCGAGAAACCATTTCTGATTTACACATCTTGGCTGCTCAACCGACGCTTCGGCATTCGAAAGCGCAAGGGCCAAGGCCATTTCGGGCACGCGTTGTCTCGGAGTATCATGCGTGAAGCCATCTCCTCCTTTCCCGGCCCGGAGCTCCAAAGCGCCTGCAAACGCTTTCGCGGCGAGCCGGGGTTCCAGCTGTACTCGTGGTATGTGACGTTCCACTACCTGATTGAGCGACATCGCGAGGCCCTGCTCTGGAGCTACATCATGCTCCGCAGCGACGTGGACGGCGACGGGAACTTGTCATGGGACGAGAGACAAACCATCATGCAGGATCTCGAGGCCGGGATGAAGAACGAGGGCCGAACGACGTTCCGCAAACGCAACTATTACCACGTGCCTCAGCTCCTCCAGAAGGCCGGGCTCGAGCCTCCCAAGGTCAACACGGATATTCTCTGGACGTCGCTGGATGGGCCGGTCGCCATCCAAAACAGCGACTGCATCGAATTCGACGTCAACGAGTGCTTGGCCCAAGGGTTTTCCATCTCGTCGACCGACGCGCACAGCCGCAACCCCGTGTTTTCCACGGCCGTGGTGTTCGACCGGTTGGCCCGACAGGACACCCACTGCGGCGACTGTTTGCTCAAGCTGATTTTGAACAAGACGCCCAAGGGCCTCGCGCCCCTGCTGCCACGCGCCGACACGCAGCCGGAACAACGCGAGATGGTGGTCAAGGCGGTGATGCGATATCGATACACGGTCATCAACCCCGACGCGCTGTTTGTCATGGTGACGGACGCCGAGCAGGTGGACAGCACCCTGGTCAACCGATATGTCCGATCCAAGAAGGACCTCGCCGGTCAGCTCTGCTTGAACGATGACGTGTCGACCAGCGACCCGCAAGAACTGGCGGATGTCAAGCAGGCCATGACCGAGCTGTACGAGGGCCTGTTTCCCGATCCCAGCCCGTTCGAGAAGCCCAAGTGAGTGAGTGAGAGAGAAGGAGGAGGGGTCAGCAATCTGACGACATTAACGACATTGGATATTTTCGACCACATTTAACGACGGCAGGCGAGGGAGGCTAGAACCGGTAGCCAGCGTTGATTGTTTGCCTCTTGGTAAGCAACTTTTGTAAAAAAAGAGAACGGGCTGGTGGAATTCGCCTGCAAGAGCACACTACTTGGGAGCGTCCAGCTAATAGAGCATTGTAATATAGAACCCCTTTAGAGATAGACACCAGTGGGATTCGATTCAGTTGAGTTGGTTGCATTCCAACCCCGAAGACACAGAAGATGACCCAGCTTGATATTTATTGACTCGCCGTTGACCTTTGTTCCTTGTACCTGATGTAAGCCGAATGCTTCTTAGTGGCCTTGATCCCCCAGCCTACGCCCCTGGAACTCGGCTATCAAGCGCCCTAAGGACTTACTTAAGTAGCCAGTAGGGCCGAGGGCCACGATCTTCAAAGTTCATAGACCCAAGTTAGACGCTCCACGACCCTCCACGACCCTCCACGGCCCTCCGTCGCTTTGGTAGAGTAGAGAGGCAGCAGCGGAGGTCCGGGTTGCAGATCTCAAGGCGATCCACGAAAAGGCGACAAGCCAGACGCCGAGAGGCTCCTCCTGCGCGGACCAACAAACAGACACCAGTCAATCGTTGGACTGTATTGCACGTTGGCTGTTTCTTTATCGTCTTGCTTGTTCTCTCTTTCGAACGCGCCATACAATTATTCCACTTTGTCAAACCCTCTCCTCCCTCCCCCACAGGCACCTCTTCTTCCTGTTTCTTGCGTCCTTCCCAGTCCAATCGTGTGCTGTCTTGATATGTGATTCTTGTGCGACCTCTGTGACACCATTCTGTCTCGCCCTCGCCCTCACTCCTCGCCCGCGCCCTCTGGTTGAGATGGCTGATTCCGAGACACCACCGTCCGCCGGGCTCAAGGCTCTGGCGAAACAGCACGAAGAGTACAAGCGCAAGGCTACAGAAGAGCACGCGTTGGTCGAGGTTGGGCCTCTCTCTCCCTCTCTGTGCCACTGTGGGCAGCTACCTGACCGACGCAGAAACTCCTTCAGCTCCTCTCCGAGCAGGAACAGGCGTCCGTCAACCTCCACGCCGACCTCGACGACCAGACCGACAGTCGCCGTCGATGGCAGAAGCGAGCCACCGATGCCGAATCGCGCATGGTTCGCCATCTCCTCTCCTACCTCTCCTACCTCTGCAGCCTCTCCTGCCTCTCCTGCGTCCTCGTACATGCTGACCCGTCCTCCAGGCCTGCGTCCAGCAAATCCTAGTCCTCGTCGACGGCAACCAGCATTTCTTCAACCACGACCTCATCCGCGCAGGCACTGCCGGGGCGAAAGAGGCGGCCCAAACATTCGTGGCCCAGGTCAAGGAGTTTGCAAGATTGCAACACAAAAATGACCTGCCCGAGAACATCTCGGTGGTGGTGCACATTTTCTCTGATATCGGCCGGCTGGCACAAGATCTCTCTGCGGCAGGGCTCTTGCCCGAACCCGACCAACTCTGGACGTTTATCCAGGACCTTTGCAAGATGGAGCCGGGCTTCACAATCAGCGACTGTGGCGGTGGACACCAGGCGGTCGATACCAAAATGAAGCGTGGGTGAGCGGCTGACTCTGGCGTACGAACCAGCTAACCCAAGGCTCTAGACTTCTATGAGTTGCATATCGAGAACTGTCATTGCCGACACCTCTTCCTGGCCCTCGGCCACGAATCCGAATACTACAACATCCTCCAGTTGTACGGCGACGACGACTATACCAAAGGAAAGACGTCCCTCGCCCGTCCTGCCCAGGGTTTCCCGGCGGGGGTGAACATTCCATTCCATACAGTCGACTTTTCAACCCTGGACAGCGTGCCTCGCGTGACCAGCTTCTCGGGCGAGATCCCACAAGCACTGAACAACGGCCCGTTGCCAACGACTCAATCAGCCGAGTGGACCGGCTTTCCCATTCCCGAGGACACTTCCTTCAATGCACGAGGCGTCGACGAGCTACCCAGTTTGGCGACACCCCTTCAGAACGGAACGACGGTCCCTTCCAACTCGGGGCCGGAGGCTCTTCTCGTTGGCTACGCACGACCAGCCTCTGCTATGATTTCGCCAGTAGAGCCTGCCACCAAGTTCAACAACCAACCGAATGGCCATGTGGTAGGGGGCAATGATTCGGGGTCTGGCGGTGTCGTCAAGCTCGAGTCCAAGGTCAACTCTTCATCATCGAATTCGGCCGAGCAAAGCTGGGAGGCCACGGCGGCACCACACAGCTACCTGCCACCGCCCATTGAAGGGGCATGGGGCGAGGAACCCACGGAGCCAGCCTGGGACTCTGGAGGTGCCAATACACAGGCGCGGGACGGCCACGACAGAGGAGCAGCGAACCGAAAGGGGGGCGAGATTCGGTCGCAGATGCCATGGCGAAGACCACAGGAGCCGGCGACGACGACGACGTCCAACTGGACCTCGCGACCATCCAGGCGAGTGCCGCGACGGTTCGAGGGCTCATGGGACGACATGGAGGGTCCACAAGAGACGAAGATGGACACGCACGCCTCGTCGTCGCCATCGCCGTTGCCAGCATCGTCGACGCCACGATCCAACGGCTTTCCCAGCTCGGGCTTCTCGCCCAAGGCCACACGGCCGGCCGAGCCCAATCCGTACCAACGACCGATCAACTCGCCGATCGCGCTCAACCGCCTGGACCAGCGCATCGACTTCAAGCTCCCGAACCCGTCGGCAGTCGACCTCGACCTCTTCGACCAGCGGTCGCGCAACCGGCGACTGTGCAACGACCACCACCTCAAGGGCGTGTGCAACAACACCTCGTGCACCTACGACCACGAAGACATCTCCCGCAGCGTCTACCTCGTCCTGCGCACCAAGGCCCACAAACTGCCCTGCAACATCGGCCCCACCTGCCGTCGACACGCCTGCTACGGGAGCCACCACTGCCCCAATGTGTCCAACTTGTCCACCTGTCCACGCAACAACTGTCCTTTCAAGACGAGACGCATGCACGACACCACCGATTGGGAAATCGTCCAGACCATCCTCCCGCCGCCCAACGACCCCGACGCCTAGTCGCCCTTGGGGGAACACTTCGACCCGTTTTGGCTGGCCGTCTGGTCGCCCGAGAACACGGCCATGTTGCACTTTGGTCCAGCCTGGGTCGTCAGCAGCATGAAAATCAATCCAGGACACGACCGATGGCAAATCAAGGATCCAAACCATGCCTTTGGGGGACAGACGAGGTTTTTTCCTTCTTGGTTGGATTTTATGGATAACCCATTCCCCCCCAAATTTGACTATTTCCTTCATGGGAGCACTCTGGCTAATGGGGTTTAATGGGGCTGGCTGCTACTACTACTACTACTACTACTACTACTACTACTACTACTACTACTACTACTACTACTACTACTACTACTACTACTACTACTACTACTACTACTAC
>BCHZ01000004.1:1948431-1984410 GCA_001599795.1 Exophiala calicioides
ACTACTACTACTACTACTACTACTACTACTACTACTACTACTACTACTACTACTACTACTACTACTACTACTACTACTACTACTACTACTACTACAACAACAACAACAACAGATGGGTTTCTACTTAGAGCTTCTCTCAGAGGTCAATCCAAATAAAAGTCGATTTCTTTCCCGCCGAAGCTTCTTTTTTCTGCTACTTAGGCACGGTCCTATATGTGTATCTATGGCCCCAGGCCTGACAAGTACTATATACTCGGCACTCAGCACTCGGCACGTATGAAACAAACTCTACAGATGATTCCGACCATCGAGGCTCGCCACGCCCAACCATTGTGAACAATCCACGAAACGGGCAACTCGATACTTAGTGCCGAACGTACGGACTACGGGGCGCGAGGGTTGGCAGGACTTCTCTACCCGCTCGCCTCACGACAGATTTAGTCAAGGGTCATCGGGATGGGATGACGGGGGGCAGTTCAACGGTTTGAGTGAGGTGGTGGTCGAGAGGGTTTAGACAGAAAGACACGTGTGGTAGTATATCAAATGTGCCTCCCTGGCCACCCTGTCCCGCCCCTCCCGAAACAAAGAAGACGACGGACGGGAGACTATGCAACGTGGATATTTGGCTTCAAATCTGGCTGCAGGGAATAAACATGTTAGCGGGTGGGTTTCGGGCCTGGCTGTAGTGAGGTGGGTTGGATTGATGGGTGGAGAAGGGGGGGAGGACAAACCTGTTCAATGTCTTGCTATCGATGCCGATGCTGGTAATCGGCTAGAGGTACCTCGGTGCTTGCGTAGGTGACCTCTATACGGGGGAATTCCAGAGACCCGATTTCTCGAGGGTGGTTCTCTTCCTTATCGCTGTTTCTGGCTGTCTCACTCTCAGATCAGATCAGATGCGGTGATATGAGATGAGATGACCGAAATCGTCCTTCAGCCTTGGGAGTCCATGCTGGTGAACAGAGGCCGCAAGTGAAATGGGTCACTGCTCGAGCGATCTCGCAAGGCAGGCGCAGCCACGTCGCGGAGATACCATGGGGCGGGGATCCAATCCAGTCCTCTCTCTGCTCTTGGTGCGCGTAGCTCTCGGCTCGGCTCCCTGAAACGCGGTTTCAATCCCGGTCCATCTTATCCTCGTCTCTGTCTCTGTCTCTGCGTGTGGCAGCCCGCTCTGGACTATGAGACCGACTACGCGACTTACTGCGGCTGCGGCTCCTCGCAACGCGACCACCGCCGCCACCGCCACGGCGTTCGTTGGCTTTCGCACCCCCGCCTCGGCCTTTGTTGTCCTTTGGCGGCGGCCGTACGAAGGCGTAGTCGACCGAGAGGGTCTGCTCGAGCAGTTTTGCGCCGTTCAGCGCCTTGATCGCCGCCGCCGCTTCGACTTGGGTTGGATATTCGATCAGTACGTAGCCCTGCACGTTGGTGACCTGTCAGTTTGGTTCGTGTTGACCGCTGGCTAGGTCACGTACCTTGACATAGCCCGTCCTCCGGTCCAGGTTGAGATGTAGGTTCTTGATGTCCCCGTACTCGGCGAACAGGTCGGTGATGTCCTCCTCGGTCGCCTCTTCATGGATGTTGGTCGCCATGACGATCCAGCCTTCGATGCTGCGCACCGCCACGGCGTTCTGCACAGTGCGTGCTTCGGTGCCCGCGTTGGCTTTCTTCGGCGAGCTTGGGGCTGGGCTGGTTTCGTTGTTTGGCACTGAAGCCGCCGCCGCGGTGTCGACTTCCATTTCAGTAGACATGCTAGGGTATGTGGGGAAGTTTAATGTCGGGGAGCGGGAGGTATTGTCTGGGTCCAGGTTCAAAGTTCGTGGAGGTCGGGCTTGAATGAGGTCGAGCCTGCGGTATGCGGCGTGGATGGGTTTTGGTTTCTTTTCGGCTTCAAGGGCATGTCGATTCGCCAAGGTGCCCTGTTCGGGACAAGCGTGATGCCGCCCTGATGATCGACTGCTTCTAACCTGTTTCACCATTTCAAGCTAGGCTCCATCGGGTCGGCTACCTGTGCCGACCAATGGCAGTGACGGCGCATTCTCTCGCGAGGCTGAAAACGAGAAACGAGATCAACCAGACGGCGACATCTAACTCTTCAGATATGCCTGGTCATTGGTATATCTCTTCAGTATGGTGCATCCAGTGTTGTCTTGTCCTCCTGGTCTAAGGATGAGGTGTTGTGAGGCTGGCGTCGACGTGTGGTTTCTCGCTTCTGAAATTACCTTCTTATTTGAATATATTTATTGATTTCCAGGTTTCTCTCCAACCATTTCATAGTACAAACTCCATAACCAACAGCAACACCACCTACATTGCCCGAACACGACCATAAACCCGCGAACCAGAGCAGTAATACATATCCTACTCGCTCAGGACTCGACTACATACATCTCCAATGTTTCCATCTATGATTTCGGCCACTTTTCCCCGAAGTCTCTCGTTGAAGGACTTCTCATCGGGTCGGCCACGTTAGTCCCAATGCGGTAATCAGAAGTGCATTTCACCCTCACCAACGGTCGCTTTCGGTCGCTTTGGGTCCCCTGGGACGGGTGGAATCTACTGACCTCAGTAGTAGAGGTCCGATTGGTCTTTCAAGATGGGCGTAATGAATTGTATCTAGATTGTGGAAAAAGACTAACATTTTCATGAACCACACTAGCGAGTAGCGACCACCGAGAAAGATCAAGGATGCTCCTAACGCGGTTATTTTTTACTTGGAGCCTGTTCTGAAACCTCACATCTGCTCTTGTTTGTTCTACACTAACATGGAAACCACACGAAATGAGCACAACCGGAATCATCACCCCCCACCGTCGTCCACTCTGCGAGTAACTTCCCGATCGAAACCAGCGTCTGACTCGACGCTGGCTGATCCTCCACATCTAGACATTATGTCGAGCAGGCCGACTTTCAAACAAATCGATCCTACCACTGTTCCCCCCACGACTCAACGATCCGCACATAACCACTTCATAGGTCATCTCGTACAATCTAGCTTGGCGCTTCCCCACCGTCGACTGTATCAAGCTGGGGTCAGCGGTAGCGTCGATGTTGTCTCAATATCCAAGTGTAGCCTCCGTCTCCCGCTTTTGTCATGCCTCCAATGGCTCAGAAGAAGAGGTAGGCGATGAGGAAACTGACAAGACATAGCCCGGCCACAATCTGGAGAGGCACCCCAGAATCATGGCTCTGCTGGACGACAGTCTGAACCTTCTCGGTCGCCTCTTGAACCTTCCGTTGCCGGAGTTGCGGGTCTTGCAATTGGGCGCTCAATTTCTGGATCTGAGCCCGAGCGGCTGCTAATTGCTCTTTCAAGTCATCGCCTGATTTGGGTATGGCATTGGAAATGGCAGATGCGGCACTGGCGACCCCTGTAGCCTCGACAGCACTGGCAGCGGCAGACCTTGTCGACTCGGCCATCGAAGTGCCGGATACAGACTTGGGAGCAGGAGACCCAAACTCGGGAGATGGAGAGGAGTAGGCGGGGGGCTGTTCTTCGCGTGATGAAGAAACTCCGTTAGGTGTGCTTGCCACGGCAGGTAGGAAGTTGACACGGATCTTTCGTTCCTGGATGGTCTGTTTGGCAGTCTTCTCAACGGTCTGCCATAGGGTGGTGACATTGGGATCTTGGTCGGCGGATGTGAGGACGGACTGGACAAGGAATTTGTCTCGGCATTTGGCATCGAGAGGGGGGTCCTCTTTCATGGCCTGGAGGAGGACTGTGGCAATCAGGCAATCAGCGCAGGTGGTGTTGAGAGGGCCGCCCGCTCTTACCTTGTACTTCAACCGAGCCATTGGGTGGGATCATGCCCGAATTCGGGCGCACACAATATCTATGCTGCGTCAGAGAACGCGCCAGCTGTGATCGCAAGCGGGGTGGCGGGATAGCGGGATACTGACTGCTTCGGGGCAGTGGTCTTGACCTGTGGACGGGTGGTTAGCAGAGGCGCAGGCTAGATCCAGGGACGAATCGCACTTTGAAGGCCATAGGAGCACCATTGGGGTTTGCGAGCTTGAGAACCTCGGTGACTTCACGGTCAAAGGGGCCTGGTGTAAGTCAGTACTGCGATTGTCTCGTGCCCTGAGACCCGGAGGTACTGACGTCTGAAGCCCAACTCGGCTGGTAGCAGTTCGACGGACATGGTGGAGATGGGAATGAGCGGTGGCACGCCGAATTGCGAATTGATGTGAGAGAGTAGATTGGAAAGAGATGCAAGAGTTGGGTGATGATAACGGCGAGTGAAGTTTGATGCTGAATTGTCAGGAAATAAAGGCAGAAAGGCAATGAAGCAGAAGTGGCCGATTCGATTGTTCAGCAGGCGAGCGTGCAGGACTCAGGGACGGTATGACGGTGGAGGAGGTCAGGGACTCTGTCCGTCTGGGAGAGGCTGGTGACGGTTACGCACTGGGAGCACTGGGAGCACTGGCGGCACTGGCAGCACCGGCAGCACTGGGCAGTCCAGCGTACCGAGTGGCCCTGTACTGCTGGCGCCACAGTGGCAGTTACCCGCCCCATTCCCAGTACCCAGTAGGTGCTGGCCTCACCTGCCACAGCACCACCCTGGCAGCCACTGGCAACGTGACTCTCGCGGCCGCCTTGGCACCATGACGTTATTGCGGGTGCTTTACCTAAGCTCAGTGCCCAGTGCCAGTGGTTGCAGGTGGCCTCGGTGGCACGCAGGCGCCTGGAGAAGTGTCCCGCGTTTGCAGGGAAGCCTCCGACTATTACACGACTCTTGCTCTCCCGCTCTACTGCTGTTTGGTCTTGCAAACAAACACCTTCAGTTGATTGTTACCCCCACCCTGTGTCACCCTTCCACCCTCTCACCCCGTCACCCTGTCGTTTGTCACTTTGCATTCCTGTCGACAATACAGATCGTGTGGAATCCTGCTTCCCCGCCTCGCCAGTCTTCCTGTCCCTCTCTTCCTCCATCAATCCCAGACGACACACCTCACACCTCCGAAATATAAACTTTTCACAAACCCAAATTCTATCATGGCTCCCTCGGACCTTGATCAGTTGGTGATGATGGGGTTCGACAAAGAGCGGAGTGAGATGGCTTTGAAGAACACCGGCGGATGTAAGTGGCCCTGAATTCTCCGGCCCGCTCCAAATCCCACCGCTGAACATCGTTACAGTGGCAGATGCGATCGACTGGCTGGACACGAACTCGTCCAAGTCCCTTGACGACCTGAAGGCCGAGAAGGAGGCCGCGGCTCAAGCGAAGGCTGCAGAAGCCGCCGAAGAGGCAAAGAGTCTGGTCTGCAATGAATGTGGCAAGTTGTTCAGAGGAACCGCACAGGCCGAATTTCACGCCACCAAGTCGGGCCACACCGATTTCGCCGAGTCCACCGAAGAGATTGCGCCCCTGACCGAAGAGGAAAAGAAGGCCAAGCTCGAAGATCTCCGTGAGAAGCTGGCTGCGAAGCGAGCGGGGTTGGCCGACCAGGACAAGATCGACCACAAACGGAATGAACAGATCAATCGGAAGAAGACCAAGGAGTCAGAGGACCTGAAGGAACAACTCAAGGTCAAAGAGCAGATTAAGGATGCCGAGAAGAAGAGGCGGGAGAAACAGGCCGACATCGAAGCGAAGAAGCGTATCCAGGCCAAAATCGCCGCCGACAAGGAGGAGCGCAGGTTGAAGAATGAACGAGAGAAGGCTCAGAGGGCAGGAATCGCACTGCCCGTGGCCGATTCGGCACCTCCAACAGCAGCGCCCGCTGCACCGAAGCCCGCGTCAGAGTACAAGGAGTCCCGACTGCGGCTTCAGACCTCGGGTGGGAATATCATGAAGACATTCCCGGTGGAGACGACCCTCTTTGAGGTTGCGGCCGCCGTGAGCGAGGAGACTGGACGCGACGTCGAGAGCTTCACCCAAAACTTCCCGCGGAAGGTGTTCAACCAGGAATTCTTCGGGGAGACGTTGAAGGAGCTGAAATTAGTGCCCAGTGCCAGCCTGATTGTGACGTAGGTCTTTCACCTTCCATTGGTTTTGAAAGATGCCAAAATGGTTTCCCATGGCGAGGGCGTTGGGGGGGCTTGGGTGTGCATGTATTTTCAAAAGATCAATCCATCATGGGCCGAGCTGACGATGAATGAAGGGACTATCCATTGCCCTGGTAGCGTTGAAGACATGATCTTAACAAGTTGGCTTTAGCTAGATCTATGCCATATACCAAAACAAAGTGGTGGTGGTGATGGTGATGATCATGATGACGATGACGACGATGCATGTGTACAGATCGACCTAAAATAGACTTGGAACAGGAAAGAAGCTTGATATCCGGCAAAGGTATTTTCTTCGATCCTCCACATTCTACACGTTTCTACATTGTCGACTCAAATCGTGGTGTCACTCTTCCGTAACCCCTGTCGAGAATTCGATTCAGAACGGCGTCGAGACAAGCTGAGCTGACACGCAGTTCTACTTTGTGGCAATGCCGATCCAAACACCCATCTCGGGGGGGATGCCGTCGGCCTGCTTAGCCTCAAACTCTTCCGTCATGGCCTTCTCGAACCTGGCAGCCTCATCCTCGGTCCAGTCTTTGGTGATGATATTCTTGACCATGGTGAGCATGTCCTTTTGGGCGGTGGCGAAGATCTTCAAGTCCATCGCAGCAGCGTCCTTCCTGGCTTGAATCGTCTCGGGCTTGAAGCCGCCTTCCTTCAGCAGAGTTTGGATCTTCTCCGGCTTCGCCCAGTCGGGCGACATCATGCCCTGAAACTCCTCGGCGTCAGGCCGGATGCGCTTCTGTGCCTTTTGCACCGGTGGCAACCAGCCCGCCGTCCGGATGACCGTCACCAGCGCAATGCCTCCGGGCTTCAGTGTGCGGTGGATCTCGCGGATGCCCTGGACCGGATCCTCCAGCAGGAAGATGCCCATGTTCATAAAGACGTGCGAGAACATGGCGTCCGGATACTTCAGGTCCTGCGCGTCCATCACGGCGCCCTTGACCCCGTACTTGTCGCCCCATCCCTTGGCGTCGAGGGCTCGGATCATTGCCTCCGAGAAGTCGGCGGCGTGCAGTTCGGGGACTTCGGACGGCGGCTGGAATTGCTTGATCACCTGGCCAATCATGATCCCGGGACCAGCGGCGTTGTCGAGGACCACGGAGGACTTGGTGACGGGGTGGCCGAGCTCGGATGCCAGCGAAAGCAGCTTACTGCATATCGAGGACAGCATGTCGCCGCTAGATTCCTCGTATTTGTGCGCAACATTCTCAAAATAGGCGTAGAGAGTGTCTTTTCCGACAGCCTTGGTTGGGTCGGGTTGGCTCATTGTCGTGCGGTTTGGAGGACAGGTGAGTGAGATGTTGGTGAGACGAGCCAAGTGTCCAAGGTGTGAAGTATCTGCGATAAGAGCTGTGGAGGGCTATGCCGGTCGTTAGAAAAGTGAAAAGGTAGAAAGCGACGAGGGATGCCCGATTCTGGGGTCTTTCTTATGCTTCGTCCGCCATAGAATGTTTCCGGCTCAGGCCTTTGACAAAAGTCTCCAATTGGTCAATTGCTGGCCGGGCTAGGACGACATATCCCCTAACGGCAGTACGCCTGACTGTTTGGGACCCAATTTGACCATGAATGTGCTCAGTTCGCTTGTGTCCTCTAGCCTGATCAGGGAGGATGGCGCAGCTGGAGATCGTACCCAGTACAGGAATCTCCACTGTCTGAGGATGCGAGCAAGGTGGAAAACAAAGGGCCACTTGACCTCGCATAGGCTTTGTACGGATAATCTGCAAAGCTTCCATATCCGTACGAGATGCTGTATCTGACAAGGAGAAGATCTCGCATTCATAACGAAGGATTAGGGACTTGGGGGGACCCCTCCTTAAGCATCTTCAAACACGGCATGCTCTGAAGTTCAGGTTCCTCAACCGCCGAAGCATGTACCTAGTTTTCACGGTTATTGACAGCCTGACAAGCCCTGCATGTGACCCCGCGCCTTTTCGACCCGAGCTCCGGAGAGCCCTCGAGGAGGCTCACGGTCGATACTGGTCACATTGTCGACGTGATTATTGAAGCGGGAGAAGATATTGAACATCGAAGGACAGAGCGAGCGATCACAAGGTCGAGGGAACATGGGGAAATCAACCGGAAGCGAGCCGGCGAGTCGGCAAGCCGGAAAGCTCAGATATGCTTAGAACGGACTCGGAAGATGAGTTCTCTGCTTTCCTGAGCGTTCGCAAACTTCTCAACACTGAAGACGGCGTGCGGTCTCGTTGTGCTAGTGTGATGCAAACTTCTAGATTTGGTTAGAGGCCATCGTGCGTGTTGCCAGATCAAAGCGGCGGCGTATAATTTTCAAGTGGTTCTTCCTAACCGCTCCCTCTGGGATGTCAGGGAACCAAAAAGCGGCGAGTCGGACGCCGCTTTGGGCGACCCTTTTTACACGTGTCTTGTTACTGCGTACTCTGTCCTGCGTACTCGGTACTCTGTACTCCGTACCTTCAACGGATCTCCCAATGCCGCCACATGCCACCCACTCCGCAGTCAATCTCCTGATCTAAATCGGCAGCCTGATGATCCTTTATTCAGTCGCGTCTGCCGAGACAACAATGCTGTCCACCACCATTTCCCCTTAGCTCTTGCGGCAACCGTTGAGTTTTCCCATCTACAAATCGACCTCACCACCATGTCCACCGCTACCGAGACCAAGGCCCTCAACCGGGCGCGAAAAGCCCAGAAGGCAACAATTGTCACTCAGAACCCGACGACATCAAAGGGAGAAGAGTCGGACAGTGAAAAACACGGTCGTAGAGACGAGTTCTTCTGGACATACACCGAGGAGCCACACCGGACACGTCGACAGGCTATAATTAAAGCACACAAGGAGGTCCTACAGCTGTGCGGGCCCGAGCCACTGACCAAATATCTTGTCCTCTTTGTCGTCGTCTTGCAACTCACCTGCGCCGCCCTCCTCAAAGACTCGGCAGTCTTCTCATGGCCGTTCATCCTCACCGCGTACATTGTCGGCGCCACTGCGAACCAGAACCTCTTCCTGGCTATACACGAGATCAGCCACAACCTGGCATTTCGAACACCAATCTATAACCGACTGTTCGCCATCTTTGCAAACCTCCCTATCGGAGTTCCATACTCTGCCGGCTTCCGGCCGTATCACTTGACTCACCACAAATCATTGGGTGTTGATGGCCTCGACACCGACCTTCCCACAGCGCTGGAAGCCATCTTCCTGGACTCGGTCTTCGGGAAGGCCTTTTTCTGCACCTTTCAGTTGCTCTTCTATGCTGTTCGACCGATAATGGTGTACAAAATCCCCTTTGGAGCAATCCACTTTTGCAACATTGCGGCACAGGTGGTGTTTGACATGATCGTTGTGCGATATCTAGGCCCCAAGGCCTTGGGATACCTGGTAATGAGCTCATTTCTGGCCGGATCTCTTCATCCCTGTGCCGCACATTTTATTTCGGAGCATTATGTCTTTGCAAAGTCCGCACTTGAAAATAAAAAGATGGCCATGGATATACCAATCCCGGAGACATACTCGTATTATGGCCCACTCAACGTCCTCACATACAATGTCGGCTACCACAATGAGCATCACGACTTTCCAGCAATTCCTTGGACCCGACTCCCCAAGGTATATGAAATTGCTCGAGAGTTCTACGAACCTCTTCCCTGCCACAGAAACTGGTCCTGGGTGATTTGGCAGTTCATCACTGACCACGAGGTTGGGTTGTTTTGTCGAGTCAAACGATCAGAAGGCGGACGGATTGTCGGAGGTTGGAAGGATACAGAAGTGGAAAGCTGATGCATGAAAAGAATAAGAATAAAGAGTATGCCATGTGCATATGACTGAATAGACACGATCTAATGACCGGCGAAAAATGTTGATGATCACCAACATACTATTACCATTGTTTTGGCCATCTCTTGGTTGATTTCTTTTCCGTTGTTGGTGTGTGTTCGTCACCGGTGGGTTTACCGCGTGTGCTTGCTCTCAGGCAAATCCACTCTGCACCGAAGAAACAACCCGCATCTTCTTTCAAGCCTCTTCATTTACTCACAACTGTTTGCTCCATGCTGGCCACCGAAGGACTGCTGGTCCCTTGCTAGGCTACTGCTTGTGAGATGCCGTCTTCGCGCGGCCGACGCGGTCACTCGTCCCTCAAGCGCCATGGTGGCAATTCTCGCCCACGCAATCCCCCCAGTCAACAGCATGGCCGTCCTTCCAGAGGCGGCAGAAGCGGCAGAGGCGGCAGCAGCCAGAGAGCTCCATCTACGACTCCGTCAGAAGCCGGCTTTGGGCGTCAAGTGGTCTCTGAACGCTCAGACGCAGCCTCCCACGCCTCTCGGGCCGAAACCCCCAGGACCCCAGCACCAGGGGATGACCTTTTAGAACAAGTGGTTATGGCCATCAATGTGGGAGAAAGGGGCAAACTCGGCTGTGCCTATTACATCGCCCGAGAAGAAAGACTATTGTGCATGGAAGAAGTGCCCAGGGGTGGAGAGATGGACACAATTGACATCCTGAAGATGGATCTTCAGCCTACCACGGTCATCCTTTCGCCTTGGTTGGATACCGAGATGCACAATTCGGAAGCCCGAGCTCGGCATCCGGTTTCTCTGGTCGACAGCGACGACGACCACCATCCCCTCCCTTACGAAGTCGAAGTGCGGCCGTCGCCCGAATTCCACTACGACGGCGCATTGAACAAGATCCTCAACCTGGCCTCGCTTGCGGGAAACGAACACACGATGCAATTCCTCATCCCGGGCGAATCGTCGACCTGCGACGAAGAAGACTTGCAACCGGAGGAACTGGGCATGACCAAAAGACAGGGCAAGCTTTTACAAATCGCGGCCTGGCTTGACCTGGACAACAGGACCAGTGTTGGCTGTGCGGGTGCCATTGTCGGTTACTTGCAACGGAGGAGATCGGCCACGTACCTGCCGGGCGACCCGGATGCCGACCTTGCTCTTCGTGTCAGTCGACTTGAAATGTTCACTCTTCGGGAGACCATGTGAGCATGCCCCATTTGGGTCGCTGTGGTCCTTCTTGAATGGACGGGACGCTGACGCTGACGTTTTCTTCCCCTCAGGCTCGTCAACGCCGACACTCTGGTGTCACTGCAGATCGTCCAGGCGGAATCACATCCGAACGCGTTCAACCAAGGCCCGGGCAGCTCGCGAGCGAAGGAGTCGCTCTCGATCTACGGAATCTTCCACACCCATGCGCGAACACCGCAGGGCAAGGGACTTGTCCGGCAGGCGTTGTTGAGACCATCTCTGAACATGGACACGATCAACTCGCGGCTCGACTTTGTGTCGGTGTTTGTGCGGCCGGACCAGCAATCGACGTGCGCGAAAATGAGCCAGAACCTGGGCAAGATCAAGAACATGAGAAGCACGGTGACGCAGCTACGAAAGGGGATCGACGGCGGGAAGGACGGGGCGGCGCTGAAGAGCGGCGTGTGGGCGTCCCTGCTGGATTTTTGCTACCACAGCTATGACCTTGCCGACACGTTGAGGGAGGTTCGGGGGACCGCCGCCGCCATGCACCTCCCGCTGTGCATGCGTGCGGCCGACGTGCTGGACCGACACAGCCTGAAGAGAATCGGCAAGATGATCCACGACACGGTGGATCTGGAGTCCTCTGCCGACGAGCAACGCACCGTCGTCAACAGAGGCGTGAATGCACACCTGGACGAGGCCAAGAATGCCTATGACGGCATGGAGGACATGCTCTCTGAGAAGGCCGTCGAGATCACCACCGCCATGCCGCCGGGCGTCCGAGTCAAACTCAGTGTCACCTACCTGCCCCATATGGGCTTCCACCTCACCGTGCCACTGGATGGGTCGACGGGGCGACCGGCGTACCAGGGGCTGGAACTGGGCTGGGAGCCCAAGTTCACCGTGGATGATCAAGCGTATTTCAAGGACGGCAACATGCACCAGATGGACCACGACCTCGGAGATCTCTATGCCGACATCTGCGACTACGAGATCGAACTCGTCTACGACCTGGCGCAGAAGGTCCTTGAAGACGAAGCCCTCCTTGTCGCTGCATCTGACCTGTGCGGCGAGCTGGACTGTGCATTGGCCTTTGTTCATGTCGCGCGCCAGTACAACCTATCGCGGCCGAAGATCACAGACGAAAATGTCGTCGACATCAAAGGAGGCAGGCATTTGCTACAGGAGATGAGCGTGGCGTCCTTTGTTCCAAATGACACTTTCCTCGTCGGCGGCGGCGGGTGCGGCGGCGGCCGTAGCCGGAGTCAAGACGGGAATCGGGCTACACTACTGGCAGAACAGCAAGAAGAAGAAGAGGCAGCATCAGCAGTAGCAGGGCCAAGTATGATATTGCTGACAGGGCCAAACTATTCCGGCAAGTCGGTGTATCAGAAGCAAGTGGCCTTGGCCGTGTACATGGCGCAGACGGGATCATTCGTGCCGGCGACGTCGGCGACGATCGGGCTCACGGACAAGATCCTGACGCGGATCGCGACGCGCGAAACCGTGTCCAAGGCCCAATCGGCCTTCATGATCGACATACAGCAGATCGCCATAGCCCTGAACTCGTGCACCCGGAGGAGCCTGGTGGTCATCGACGAGTTTGGCAAGGGCACAGACAGTTGCGACGGCGCGGGTCTGGCCGCAGGCGTCATCTATCATCTGTTGTCTCTGGGCCCCGAAGCCCCCAAGACGCTGGTGGCCACGCATTTCCACGAGATCTTCCATCTCGAGGGGCTGTTCGACCGCTTCCGCGACAGCATCACGTTTGCACACATGGAGGTCCGGGTTGCCGAGAGACGGGATCGACAACGACGGAATGCAGGTGATCACAACAGCGAGGTCACTTATCTCTACAACCTTCGGCCCGGGCGCAGTGAGCTTTCGTACGGCACCCAGTGTGCGGCTATGAACGGGGTCCCCGTCGAGATTGTCGAGCGGGCTTCCGAGCTGGCTGGATTGTCGCGGAGAGGAGAAGATTTGGTGACGGTGTGCTCGGCGTTGAGCCCGGCAGATGCTGAAGACCTGGAATCTGCCGAGGCGGCGGCCAGGATCTTTCTGAGCGAGGATTTTGATCGTGACATGACCGAAGAGGAATTGATGTCTGCCCTTGACTCGATGTTGGAGTCTCACCCTTCGCCCAAGGAAATGACCATGTAAAATCGAGACGCCAAGTCGCAGCAACATGGCCCCCCTGTTACAATTTAATAATTATCATAATAATATCCCTAGGTCGCCGCCGCCTTGGTGGCATTCATGCCCCGTTGTTTTCCCCAGTTTCTGCATTTGGAAATAAAGTCGGGCGCGACGAAGATGATGACAAGTGAACCCAGCCAATTCCAGAAGACGTCGGCGACATTTTTCCGCACGCTCCCGCTCATGCCGCACCCCCGCATTAGATGGCCGATGAACATGGTGGTGATCATGAAGTCGCCGGCGGAGAGGCGGTCGAGCAGGATCCGGGCGATCTGGTCTGGCTGCTGGGGCTCGTCGTCCTTCTCCAACATGAGCGTGAGCTCGGGTTTGGTCCGGTTCTCGTTCTCCATGCCGGGCGAGACGATGCCCATTGGGAAGAGAATGTGCACCGCGATGTCTGCATCCGGTGCTGGTCCGACGTTCTTTCCTTGCCGTGCACCGTTATAGACCGCCACCTCTTGGTTCAACCCGTCCACCATCGACCGCATGGCGGCTTTGGCCGGAGAATAGGGTGAGTATCCTGCCACCGGAAAGAAGGCGAGCGTGCTGCAGGTGAAGATGATGCGACGGGTCGGACGGATCGGCGAGGACGAGGAACCGCTCTTGTTTTGTGTAGGTGTTGAAGGTTTCTTCCACAGATTCAACGCCGCATGTGCCATGTACGCCGAGGACCAATAGATGGTGTCCATCTGGTCACGGAGAGTGTCGATACTGGCGTCCGCGAAGAACCCGGGTTGGCAATTGCCCGCGCAGCAGAAGATGAGGTCGGGGGGTTGGCCGCCATTCCATTCCGTGACCTGGGCGAGGATCTCGGGCGCCGATTCGGCCAAACGAAGGTCGAAGGAGAGGTGGAGGAATTTCTGCTGTGCCGGTTTGGCAGCGCGTGCCTGGATGGCTTTTACGGCGGCCTCGAGTTTGTCTCCGTCCCGGGCGACGATCACAACGTGCGCACCCTTGGATGCGAGCTCCTGCGCGATGGCGAGGCCCAGGCCCTGTGAGCCACCCGTGACGACTGCGGTGAGGCCGTCGACAGGGCATTGGTTCTTGGACGAGAAGAAGAGCATTTTGGCGGCGAACAGGCTGACAATGGCGACGAGGATGGAAGGTATGACGAGGGTTCCAGGCCACCACGACATAACAATGGTGAAGAGAAAGGAGGAAGGGGGAAAGGAGGGAAGAACGAAGATTCCGTTCACCAGTAGTGGTACTCCGTACCTGGCGGTTGTTTGCTGACGCGCAGGGGAGCGCAGGGGAGCTCAACGGCAAAGGGGGGAAGCCTTGCGTCAACTTGGCCTGGAAGGTTTGCCGAGTCCTGCCCTTCGTCTTCTGTCGCTGATTTCCTCATTCGGCGGCGTCGGAACTCGAGACATTTCATCCCGATCCTTGTTGCGTACGCCAAGCCCGCGTTGGGAAAAAAAGTTTAGAGATTTGTTTGCGGAGGAATCTCCATTTCGACCAAGTCCCCAATTCACCAATTCACCAAATCACCAACTCACCAACTCCCCAACTCACCATTGTTCAACGTCTGGACTTTAACCACTCGCGGGATACGCGAAGGTCCTTCTCCAGTCATGGCTAAGAAGAGGAAAGCTGCCCGAGAGGCCCCAGAACCTGCCGCCTCTCGAAACAGCCACAAGTTCGATCCCGAAGACCATTTCGACGACTCGGAAGATGAGTTTTTCGCCGCCCGCGACAAAGTCCTGCTTGATGACGGGCCCACAGCCAAGAGGAGGAGAAGATTAGAGGAACAAGAGCGAGGATTACAGCCGTCGGATGAGGAGGTTTTCCAAGAGCCCGAGAGCGAGGATCAGTCGGACGACGACGGCGACGGCGACGACGGCGCAGACGCTCCAGGTGCCGAGAGTGACGGCGAAGATGAAGACGAGGAACACTGGGGAACTTCAAAGACCGACTATTACAATGCGGATGTCGTCGAAACCGAAGCCGATGCTCTTGAAGAAGAACAGGAAGCAAGACGGCTGCAGCAGAAACAACTCAACGCCATGACCGAGGCTGACTTTGGCTTCGATGAAACTGCCTGGGTAGACGAGAGCCAGCCAACCAATAACAGACGGCCCGCGGTTGAGAAACTGCCGGAGCTGCAGATACCCGAAAACGCCACTGTCCAGGAGCGCATCCAGATACTGCAGTTGCGATATCCCGAATTCGAGCCTTTAACCAAAGACTTCGTCGCATTACAAGGTGCATACCAGGAGCTAAAGAAAGAGGTCGAGAACTCAGATGCAGTCGGCTTGACCAAGTTCCGCGCATTGTCCGCCTACCTGGGTGCGATTGCCATGTATCTGGCCCTTCTCACCTCGTCCAAGACGGGCATGGCGTTGGCCCCCGGGGAGCTCCGCGACCATCCAGTCATGACCAATCTGGTACGGTGCAGACAGCTGTGGCAGGACGCCGATTCTCTTCAGGCAATCAAAACCGCGGTCGTTGCAGAAGTGATACCTTTGCCAATTCTGCAGAAGCCAGTTGCTGCAGTAAAAGAGATTCGTCGTCCGACCGAGAAGCAAAAGAAGGCGAAACGAAAGTCGCCCACACCCAGTTTGGCGGAGGCTGTTCCTGCAGAAGTCAAGCCCCGGAAAACGAGGAAGCCGAAACGAAACGATCTCGAGGAGCTGCTCACGAATTCCTTGCAACAGGCGGCAGAAGCAGAGTCTGATTTCGGGGACGAGGCGCCTCTGACGCTTGAAGAAGCGGCAGAGAAGGCAAAACGGAAGAAGAGTCTTCGGTTCTACACCTCGCAGATCGCGCAGAAGGCCAACAAGCGAGGCGCGGCGTCACGGCACGCCGGCGGAGACGACGACGTACCACACAAAGAGCGCCACCGAGACCGACAAGAGCGGCTCCAACGCGAAGCCGAACAACGAGGGAAAGCCACCGCGCAAGGTCGGGAGGCTCTCGACAACAACAGCGACGATGGCGACGACGACGGTGCCCAGGACCACGGCGGAATCAACGACGACGCCAGCGCATACTACGACACACTGGTGTCCAACTCGAAACAGAAGAAAGCCGACAAGCGGGCCAAGGCCGACGCATTGGCCGACGCGGCCCGGCAAGGTGGGCAGGTGTACGAAGAGGAGCAGATTGGCACGGATGGTAAACGCAAGATCACGTACGCGATCGAGAAGAACAAGGGTCTGGCGCCCAAGAGGAGCAAGGACGTGCGCAACCCGCGCGTCAAGAAGCGGAAAAAGTACGACGAGAAGATGAAGAAGCTAGGCTCCATCAGGCAAGTCTACAAGGGCGGCGAGGGGAGAGGCGGCTACGGCGGCGAGGCTACGGGCATCAAGACCAATTTGGTCAAGAGCATCAAGCTGTGAACGGGAATCAGGCTGGTATTTCCTGTATCGGCGCTACTACGCGTGGTCCCATTGCGGTGTTTGTATGTATCCTGGCGAATCTATATCATTCACGGCGGAAAATACCATGCCATACATGTTGTGTACACAGGCCCAGATTTTTCATCATTTCGTCAATTACTCTCCCCTGTCAGCGTCCGCCTAGTTCGTTCCCAACCGGTGGCGTCCTCCGCGGGGGGCCAATTTCTCATCGAAGATTATTTCCCTCCAACTCGCTGCGGACCCAAGCCTTGTCCGTCGCGTCCGTCTGGCCCATCTCATGCACCTCAGAACTCGCCAGCTGCTGCGGCGCGTACACGTGTCCGTTCCCGTCGCCGGCGGTGACCGGGACTTCCTGGTACGACTGATATGCGTCGTATTTCGCGGCGCCGTCGCTGTTGATCGGGATGGCGGCTGGGGTTAGGCTCCGGTTGCGTCGTCGCCGGCGAGCGAGCAGGTACCAGGCCGCGGCACCGATGACTGCGATCGCGCCCAGCCCGCACCCGACGCCGATGCCGGCCGAGGCGCCTGCGCTGAGTCCGCTCGACGAGGTCCCCGAATTGCTGGCGGCGGTTGCTGCTGATGAGGCAGATGCCGTGGTGCTGGACGGCGACGCGGAGCCAGAGGCTGATGCAGACGCAGACGCCGGGCTCGCGCCGGAGGTAGCAGCAGTGGCGCCAGTGCCGGTTGCCGTTGCCGTTGCCGTCGTCGTCGTGTTGAACAGCGCGCGCTCGAGCGGGATTGTCTCGCCCAGGCTGGCGTCTGGCTGATGGTCGCAGGCCGACTGCATGGTGTCGAGGAAATTGCCCAGCACCACCGACCCGGTCCCGGCCTGCAGGCACGACGCGCACGTGTCGGCGTACCGCGTGAAGGCCGTGTCGTTGATCGTGCAGTACTCGTACTGTTTGGCCGCTGGCGTCGTGAACCACGACGCCGAGAGCATCGGGTAGAGCCCTGCGCAGTCGGCTTCGCAGTTCGGGAGGGACGGCGTGCTGCTGTTGAATTGGAAGAGACAGTATTGGAGCGTGTATTTCATGTTGACTGTTCGGAAATCATCGCACAGTGCACATGTTAGCCAGCTTTTTCTTTTTAAGTGACATAAAACTCGGATCTCTTCTTGAGGCTTGATATTGTAGGAGTTGGTGGTTTCTTTTCTTTCGCTCTCTCCTCCTCTCTATTTGTGGGTGTGTGATTATGTGTCTGCTTACATAGAAACCAATAGATGTCGTTGTTTTGCGGCGTGGAGAGGTCGCCGTTGTCGGCCGAACTTGTACTCTCGCACACGAGACAGTCGTGCATCGTTTTGCCCGTGGTCGAAGTAAAGTACTCATCGTCGCTGCATATGAGACTGGTGTAGACCGTTATCGAAGGGCCGTCGCAGATGCTGGCGCAGGAGGATGTGTTGGTCACTTCGAGGGCCGTGACTCGTCCTAAGACTCCGAGCGACACGAGGACAAGGCTTGAAACCAACATGGCCAACTCGTGGTTCGCTGACGCGGACCGAACTCGCACAGAGCAGTGATCGAGCAGACGGATGACAGAACGGTCACAAATCGTTCACAGAACAGGCACCGCAGCAAGGGAAAAGAGGATGGACGGGCAAGGTAATGAATGGATCTTGACGGGCTCCGTCGCGCGGCTCACCAGGCCGAAAAGCGAAACTTTCCTCGGTTTGATGCCCATCTCCCTCACATCGCACGGGAAGAAGTTCAGGACCAACCAGCGGCCGCGATCAGGAGATCCGCAGTCGATTATCTCGAGGCCGTTTCAGCCACATTAGGCAGCGTCAATCACTTTACGTTCCACCTAAGGGGCCAAAAGATGCAATTTCATTGAGAGAATTTGAGAAGCTGGTAAGGTGTTGTGGGTACTTCGGAATAAAGTCTGGCTAGTGTCGTCTTTAGGCGGGATGCCTTATTTCTCCGTTAGGTATAACTTCCTCCGGATAGTCGAAATTATTATGTGGCGTGCCATCTGGAGGAGTGGCTGATGGCCAATTTTTGATTTGTCGGAAAGGTTTCGCGGTTTAAGGTCGTGTTGCTGGGATATTTTTTTCCCTTAGCCGGTTGACAAGATCACGGAGAAGACGTGTACCAGGCACATCAAAGAAGACGGATAACAATGAATCAGGGAAACATCTCGGCTCGCCCGATTTTCGACTCCCGCACAACACGGGAAGACCGTTGCTTGAAAACGAAGAGTCGTCGCTGCAGCTTCTGTCGAAGGGGTGTTTGTAGGAAGAGTCTTCAGTCGGTTTCCTCTCCGGGACTACAAGGGGCAACGTGGATTTGCCAGTAACTGCTGAAAACTTGGGCAAACGGCGTCCTTTGCGAACGGTTCCCATCAACGACATTATACTCGGGATGTGTGACGCATTCCGACAGAAGACCGGTCTTTTCCCCGGTTGTCTGATATCGCAGGAACTTCTCCGAAACTTGGACATATTGCTTCACGCCTTCGTGGGCATCCATGGTCGACCCTGTCGTCCATTTGAGTAGCCAGGGCTGGATCAGTGGCGCGTCAGTGATTGAAGGGTGTGTCGTTCCTACTGTGAAATGTGAGAATGCTGAGAGATTGATGAATGAATCATCAGGTGGAGAAGATGTCGATTCTGTGGTCGAGTCTCTTCTGGATTTTAGGATCTCACTTACACGAAGTTAAGAACCATGCATCTTTGCCCCGCTTCAAAATACCTCGGACGACCTCTTTGACGACCTCGAAATGGGGCCGGCCGAAGAAGATCGAATGTCGACGAGACCAGGAATTGGAGTGAATGACTAGAGTGGAAACTTGCACGTCGTGGTTGAGGGGACCGCTTTGTTTGCCCCTGACTTCTGTTAGCCCACGCTTGATATGAAGAACGAATGTTCTTACGGGTCCAGAACTATGGCGCTCTGAAATGGGAGAAGATCTGATGGTCCTTCCTTTAATGCTTGCAGCTGGGATATGTTAGGCACACCGAAGTCAGACGATCGTTCCGGTCTCAGCTTACCGCCAAAGTTGCGCCGAACGAATGGCCTCCAATGGTGGCGTTGTTCATGGCCAATCGACCTCGCCAATGCTTTAGGTGTTCACCTTCGCCTCGAGGATTCATGAAGTAAAATTGATCGCCTTTCCCTTGATGGATATGACCCAACACTCGGACTGTTTCTTCGACTTCGGCTTGCCGGAAATCCAGCTGGGTCTGCTTGAACGTTTCCTTGTTTAATCCTGAATCATGTCTGTGACTGGTCAGCAACATTGACGGTGACTGCACAGTCGAAGGGAACGGCGCACCGTAAATGGCGAAGCGAGAACGGCAACAAGTGGCGGGAATTAGCCTCGTCTTTCATGATGACGGTGCCCGGTCCGCTCCCGTCCCGATGTTCAATGGCAGCTACTACAATGCCACGGCTGGCAAGCTCTCCACAGTACTGGGTATACTGGGTCCGAGAGCTCGCCATGCCGTGCGAGAATACCATGACCGGCAACTTGTCTTCAACCCACAACGGAAAGTCTTCGAAACCAGGCGACTGGAGTTCAACCGGTGAGTGGTGGAGCGGAACGTCGACGTGTGCAGGGATCTTGGTGCCCCCGACCAATGCCCACAGGCTGAAGGTGAAGATTGCGTTGATGACCGAGTTGCTGATGCGGGCGAACCGAGCGTACCCTGCCGCGACGAGACCGAGCGGCCGTGGGATCCACAGGTGGTGAGGCTTCGAGGAGACCACCCCTTTTGTCGAGGGGTAGTAGAGTGTGAACAGGACTGTTTCCAGCTGGAGCAGATGCCAGGTCAGCCGGACCGGTGTTTGTTCCAGTAATTCTTCCACGTACCTGAAAGGCTGGATGGTCGGTGTCTTTGAATCTGGCGTCGTTGATCACGCGAGGCTCGCAGGGAGTCTCCAAATCAATCGCGCCAACAGAATACGGGCCGCTATAGGCTGGGAGAGTGGATGAGAGAAGAGGAGAAGCGAACCAGAAACAGCAGCCAACATACGTGGCGATTCCGAGGGAAAGACTGTACTGCCACGTCAGGCGCGGACGGAGCATGGAAAGGAGCCGTTGCTCCAATCGACTCCATATCACAGAAACCATGCTTGTTATATGCAAACCGAAGAATAATCAGTGGATCTCAGGATGTCGTCGGTGCCCTTTGAAAGAAACAGTTTGTATGTGGCGGAAGTATCGGTGGATAGTGACATCATATAAGAAGGAGATTGTAAATCATTCTGGAGCTCTTAAGCCACGTTTTCGAACATCCCTCAAATATACGGACAAAGTAATTAAACTGAATAAGCCGTCAGCCTAGGCTAGGTAGGTATTTACAAGAATAGAATATTGCTAAGTGCATCGTCAGCGAGAGGAGGGTTGAGAAGAGAAATAAAACACGCTTTAGTTAGTAATACTCTGCCGTAAATTTTGTACGGCGGAACGAGGCGGAACGTTGGCTTGGATGACTAATAGAGACCGTCCTTAGCGTCCTTGGCATTTCCTTGCCGCTGAAAGCGCCAGCCTTATTCTCCTGCCATCCTCCAGCCATCCTCCATCTTTCCTCCCTCCTTCCGCGGGCAACCTACTAAGTAGTATTGGGTCAGGAAGTTATTGCGCCTTACGAAAGAACATCAGCTTCATTAGACACTTTGTTCTCCACTCCATCGCGCAACACCCCTCCCTTGAACAGTACCGGAGACAGTCGTTCCTCAGCGCTTCATAACCTTCAGATCAAAGCCCTTCCGCGTATCGTTCATGGTCCTTACAATACTTCGCGCAGCCATGCATCAACCTCCTGAGTTAACCGGAGGGGATTGTTCCCTTGGCAATGGACGTCGGCGCCTGATTCCGCGTGCAGGGTCACGAAGCTCTTCTTCTCGGATCGAATTGCTTCATGCCATTCCTTTGCCTGAGCCTTCCACACCAAGCCTTCTTGCCCGCCAACTACCGACAGAAACGGCACGTGGACTTGCGTCGGGTCCACACTAACGCCGTCCCACCGCCGAATTATCTCTGGCAGGTCGGCCACACCCGCTTTCCACAGGAGTACCTGAAAGTTTGTGCGTGCTGCGTTTGATAGCGTAGACAAATCGGCTTCAGAATGCTCTTCTGCGGCCTTTGCAAATAGCTCTCCCGGACGGGAAAGCGGCGTGGTAGCGATGACAGCCGCGAGTCGCGGCTCATGCGCTGCTGCACGACAGGCGAAATAACCGCCGAGACTCATGCCGAGGAGGGCCAGCTTGCGTGGTTCTACTCCGAAGCGAGCAATCAATTCATCGATCACCGCCGCGATCGACCGCTCAGCCTCAACCTCCCAGTAGAGCCCTTGCTCTTGCACGAGTCCCTGCCCCGGCAGATCGACTAAAGCGACCGAATAGGCCCGGTCCACGAAGTAGCGCCCTTGCGACAAGAATCGATCCTCGTGGCAGGTATCTGCTCCTCCAATCACCAGCATTGTGGGCGCGGTAGGGTCGCTCGCACGGTAGAAATGCCCGGGCAGCTCGCCGCCTCCGTATTGAACAGTAAACCTCGTGACCGGGAAGCCCAGCTCTGTCATGGCTTGATCGAAAAGCCTTTGATGGGTGTGAAACAATGACTTGAAGCGCTCACCCGGAGCAACAAACTGCCACGCCAACCGGTAGCTTGTAAATGCCTTCAGCCGCGTCTCGCCTGCGGCTCGGGTAAACCCCCGTTGTTGCCATACGTCGGCTCGCTCGTTCTGCGCTATCCCCAGGCGTTCGAACGTGCCCGCCCAAGAGTCCCCATCGCCGGCGGTGATTTGTGCAGCTGCGTAGAATGCCTCGCCGACGGATAGTCCGCCGGCCGGAGCCCATCCAAGGGCCCCGAGAAAAAAGAGATCCATATTGGGATCAGCGAAATAATAGCGTTGACTCAGGCGCTGAGTTGAATAATCCCCTTTACGGGAAGCATCTTGCTGATTTGCCATCTGGTCGCCGACTGGCTCTCCTTTGGGAGTGTAGCACGGACTGCAATGCGCACGAATGCGGTAGACTCTTGACGCTGAAATATTGCGTGTAGGAGGCGTTTAGGAGGGTGTCAGCGCAGTCGTGAGGACCAAGATGCTCGCCGTGTGTTTGCACAGTCCTCTTTATATACGATAACGCCATTGCTGATGAGGCGGATACAACATAGCATCCGGATCCGACGGACTCGGTGTACGTGCAGTGCACTCTCCGCTCGCGGAATCAACCATTACGAGACAAGTGCATAATTAGTAATATGATTCAATTGGCTACATGTCCAGGGACCACACCACTGTTTTAATGGACACGATGAGATTGTCAGTCCACGGAATCGGAATCGGAATCGGGCTCTTTGTAAGTGCCGTCTTCTTCAACTGGATCAGCCATTAAAAGAGGGGTGAATCGCACTGGCTGCGTGTGCAGGGGACTACGCTGTGATTCCCTCGATTCTTAGCATATCTGCCATGACTTTCCCAAATTTGGGATCAATGATCTGAAGCGCTCCGGTATGAGCAGGCTCGAAGCCTTGGCCATCTTTTCCAGCTTCGTCTCCAATGGTACCATGTAGTCAAGTGAGTATCGGAGTGCGTTTTCCTTGTTGTCCAGAGTAGTTAACATTGACCGGTTGACAAGATCCGACTAGCCGACATCATATGGCCTTGGTCCTCCTGATGCATGGTTTATAGCTGGCAAAGGGATTGGCAGCCATAGTATCCATTCATGGCAGATCTCATGCTGTGTGAAAATATAAGTAGCTAGCATAATGTCTCGAACCGGGCAAAAAGGGGTATACTTGGAAGTAGTTCTAAACGCGGAAAGACGTGTATATGCTAGATCTTTATACGAATGTATTGGCACCAGTCGACACGTGTGAGTGACGAGGTTAACCATACACAGTTGAAGGATGCTACTATCCTTGATCTGAACGTTGGCTGGAAGACGGAGAAAAGGGTCGAATCCTCCACTTACCATCTCATTGGGGAGATCGACCCAGTACTCTGACACACGAGTCGCTGTGATTGTGGAGCCTCTTGCGCACTCGTCATCTTGGACTTTGAAGATACTTCTGAGCCTGGCATTTGGTCGCGGACTGTTAAAACGCACAGCATTAACACTGCCGCAGCTCAAGCGCTGTCGCCTATGGAGCACAATGGCCGCGTGCGATCTGGCACTCGCAATGTCAATCTCGGTTGCTCGATAAGAGCATATCATCGTTTGCAATTACAATGGCAGGAAGAATTGATACTCCTCGGTAGCTGACATGTGAGACATAATTGGAGGCACTGACCGCCCAGTTTACACCAGAACCTTAACCCAAATTGGAATACAATCCAGTGGGTCTTGGGGGGCGGGGAAAACTCTGAAAGCAGATATTAGTGGGGATGAGACTTCCCCAGCCGGTGGGCGCTTCTGATGCGTAAGCAAGTCTCGTCCTCTGGTTTGCCCTTATCTAATAAACCCTCAGGCCTCCCGTTTGCGAAGCGGGGGGAGGAGCTACCTATGTGGTACTAATATATATGTAGATACTTTCCGTCCTCTGCACTGATCGCTTTTCAAACTGCAGTTCGTCACATCTGCTTTCTTCATTGTCCGTACCATCCATCTGCTCTACCCTTCGAACTTGGACCAAAACCACGCAACCCACCTGCAAAATACCTTGTCCTCTCTATCCCTTGCACAGATCAGGCGTCATCTGTGTCTCATTTCAACAAGATTTCACGATGGATGACGGCTCCGCGAAGACCTGGCCGCGAACGCTCTTGCGAGTTGAAGGGGCCTGCATATTCGGCGCCACGATCTGGGCCTATTCGCGATCCGGACAGTCCTGGTGGACTTTTGCCTCCCTCATCCTTCTCCCAGATCTAGGTATGGTGGGGTATCTCGCTAATACCTCGGCTGGCGCTGTCCTCTACAACACCGTCCACACCGAAACGCCTCCCATCCTACTCCTATGTACTGCATTGGCGCGAAACGATAAATTTGTCACCGGACTGGCTCTAAGTTGGCTTGCCCACATTGGCATGGACCGTATGATGGGGTATGGGTTGAAGTACGGAACCAGTTTCGACCACACACACCTGGGCAATCTTGGTCTATTCAGCAGAAGAAGCGAGGAGACAAGTGCATCTGAGTAGTGTGTCAATCTCTCAGCCTCGTCCAAAATGTTCTGGCCTATCACACCTTACCAAGAGCATTGCATAAATGGAGGAGGGGGAGGGGGGAGGTCTTCATAAAAATGTGGTTTAGCACACTAAGTTAGAAAAGACAACGTCGACCAGCTCCGTTCCTCTTCACGCCTCGTAAGGAAGCAGGTGGGTATTTTACAGAGGCATGACATATCTAGAAACCAGAATGTACGTTATCGATGTAAATCACACACCACGTACAATCGAGTTCCTACCGAAAGGCAAGATAGAAAGGGCAGGCACCCAAGCTATTGAGGGCAATTGCGGGATGAAACGGTGCCCCGAATGCTACTTCGGGAACGGAGAAAATCCGGCGGATCTGACCATCGAGTCTACTGCCAAGGTGGGCGTTAGTTTGCCGACGCTCTTCGCCGTCAGTGTGGGACTGAGACTTCGGATGGCCACTACTTCCACCTCTGACTATCTCCACGTTAATCCGGTCTTACCCTGTCTTTGCATATCAAGATCCGTTACGTCTGATCATAGGACACCAAGGGCAAGGTTGGGCTCCCCAGCGTCTAGAACCGAAGGGTAATGGACCAAGATCGGACGCCCAGCTATGCGTTCATTTCCGTGGGCCCTTCTGGGAAACCCAAGGTCAATGATCGAAAGTTGATCCGAAGCCACGTGATGCATGGAAAGAACCTCAGGATTGGCATACACCCAGTTTCGGCTGGCCATGACATAAGCCAGTCTGCACAACCTCTCTCTACGTTCGAGCAACAGGTACAACACGGATTGCGCCAGACAAGGGCGCCTTCGATAGAAGAACCTGAAGAAGAATCACAGGTTCCTCCTCCATCGCCAGCTCCCTCCGATTTGTCCATGATTCCCGGCCAGATCGATGCACACTCGCGCATGCTTATCTTTAATTGTACGACCTCGACCTAATCTGTCCCCTTTATAGGTACGTATTTCTAATCATTGCTAACTCCGGTTAGTCGTTACCAAAGCAAAGGAGACAATGCTCCCCGTCGGGGGCCGCGTGGATTTTGAACCAAACAATCACCGCTGGATACAGTGGATGGTGCAGGACATCGGATACTTACATCCCGTGCTATTCGCTGCCTCGGTTGTCCGTTGCACTTTCTCTCAAGTACCACTCGGAAAAGATGTGTTCTTCCATCTATCCAAGACTCTTACCTTCCTCAACAAGAGATTGGCCGATAGTATACTCTCCCTTCAGGACTCTACCCTCATGGCCGTAGTTTTCCTTGTCACAGCTTTCTCGTCCCTTAGAGAGTACCCAACGGCGACGGTTCATATGAAAGGGCTTGGGGAGATGGTGAGATTACGTGGCGGCCTTGAGAACTTCCGCCGCATTACTAGGTGTTATGTTAAGTTTGCTCGGTTAGACTTCCCCGAGAATTTATATTGTCCTTGCTAACGGATAGATAGGATTGACCTAGCTTACTCACTTTATTCCGGCGAGAAACCCATCTTCGTGAATGAAACTCATTCTTGGGATCCGATTCCCGAAGACCTCGATTCTGGGAACATGGAACGCCATGTCACTTCCCAGATTCCGCCATGGGTGGTCGACATGAAGAACCAGGAGTTGATCACTGTATTCAAAGACCTCCAACGACTTTCTGATGTACTGAATACTACGACGGCAAGCACTCCTGGTCTATCTGCTTCTCAGATTCAGCATCATATCTGCTCAGTCCAATACCGGTTATTATGGCTACATGGAACTCTAGACAGCATCACCGAAGAGTGTCTCCGACTGACCATGTTGGCGTTCCTCGCAACAATGTTTCAGGTGCCCGGAACAGAGGTTAGCTACCCATTCCTAGCAAGGTGCTTTCGCGAGTGTTATGGTGCTATCAAAACATCAACCCCATACCCGCAGGACCTAATGCTCTGGTTCCTAATGTTGGGGGCTATGTCTGTCTCCGGTGTGGCAGCGCCCTGGATTCATGAGTGCTGGCCAGCTGAGATCTCTTCACAAATGACATGGGATGAAATGCGACAGCGCCTGAAAGATGTCATGTGGATTGATACCATACATGATCAACCCGGTCAGCAGGCATTCGAAATTTTGAATCTCCAACAGGTGACTGGCATGGACGAGGCTAGCTCCACCGTAAGTTTGGGAGTTAGCAGCTGGGGGGGATCTGTTTTTGAGTTGTTATAGTGGATAGACTATTTGTTGAGTTATCTACCATCACGGGCCGTTGTTGAAAGTGTGCATTCGGCGAAAGGTGTCGTTGATGTGACCTAGAGTAGGCTTCCAGCCAGCAATCTGGAACGATCTCATTGGGTTCGAAGTCAGAGACTTGCCGGAGGGATTAACAACCTTCACTCGATATCACATTATCCAGAGAGCCTATTTTACTGCCCATATTCTAAAAGCTTGCGTGGTAGATGGGAGGAATTCAAACAGGAGACAGAGAATGTATTAAGGATTACACTAGTTGAGGTGGGCAGCGGATATTAGATCATTCCACAATAAGCGAATCCTTGGTTATATAGAATGACAGCTAGAGTTACCCTTTACCATATTGTACGATTAGAGACTGATGGCTTAAAGAGTAAGCTCATCGTAAGCGATAAGGGTTAGGTGGAAGGAGGGTGAGTATTTATATAAAGGGGCAAAGGTAACTGGGAAGGTGAGAAAGCTGATAAGTGGCTGAGTAAGTCGCACACCAGCTCGGGACAAGTTTTAGCGTTTGTCTTTGTGGCTATAACGGTGAGGACGGATAAGTTGACTAAATAAGGAATACGAGAGGCTTCGCTGCTATAAACGAAAGCAGAATCCGTACGTGAACGAGTAGAGTACACTGAGTTCAGAGGCTAGTGGAGTGAAAGCTATATAAAACTCTATCAATGACATGAAAAGGTTAACTTCCTTACTGCGCTATACCACCCGTCCCAAATAGTTCCATCTTGACACGGTCTCCACCCACGCCTTTAGCCTTGAGGCTCGATGCTACATCGGTCATGAATTCGTCAGGACCACAGACGTAGTACTCAGTCCGTGGGTCGTCGAGGAACAAGTCATTTTTGGGGTTTAGCTTGCTCAAATCCACGCGCCCGGGGTAGGTATAATCCACGCCTTCCTTGTCTGCCTCGGACGGTTGGCTATTGAAGAAGGTGGCCTGAAGGCTGGGGTAATCTTTGGTGACGGTGGAAACATGGTTCCTGAACGCACGCACTCCGGACGTGCGTGCACCATGTATGAAGTGGATTTTACGCGGTGGATCCGACTTGGAGGTCAATGTGTTGAGGATGGAGGTGAGAGGAGTCAACCCCACGCCAGCTGAGATCAGCACGACGGGATAAGTGGTTTCGTCGGTGGTCGAGAGGAAGAAGTCACCGCAAGGATTCGAGGCCTTGACGGTGTCGCCCTTTTGGAGTGTGCTGTGCAGGATATTCGAGACGTGCCCGGGACAAGCGGCCGCACCTGGGCCGGCAGCATTCACGCCGTCTTCTTTCTTGACACTTATCCGGTAGTGATCCGGAGAGGGTTTGTCACTCAGTGAATACTGCCGTGGTTGCGAGTATTTTAGCTCCGGCACATAGACCTGCACCGAGATGTACTGGCCGGGACGGAAGGCGGGCAGCGGCTTGCCGTCGACGGGGGCAAGATGAAACGAAGTGATTTCGTCCGACTCCTTGACTTTGTCCACAATCTTGAACTCACGCCAATCGGCCGCGACTCCGCTCTGCCGGTAGATCTGATCTTCGCGAGAGATCATGAGATTCGCCAGCTGCCAGTAGGCTGTGGCCCAAGCGTCGGTGATCTCGGGCGTGAGTGCGGCGCCGAGCACCTCGGCCATGGCCTCGAGCAGGTATTTACCGACAATCTGGTAGTCTGCGGGCTGGATGTATAGCGACGCATGTTTGTTGCAGATCAACTCCACGGCAGGGCCCAATGCGCCCAGATTGTCGATATTGGCGGCGTAGGCATACAGTGCCCCGGCCAGTGCTCGAGGCTGGTGGCCGTTACGCTGGTTGGGAATGTTGAACACGTTGTTCAACTCCGGGTGAGCCTCTAGCATATTCTTATAGAAGACTGTGGTGATGGTGTTGCCATGCTCGACGAGGACCGGTACGGTCGCCTTGATGAGCTGGACCTGGTCTGGAGACAGTCCCGCGTTGGAACCCATGATGATGAAGATGTTTGTAGGATGAATTCATGGTGCGGGCTTGTTCACTTCATATAGGAACAGAAAATTTGCCCTGGTCTCCACCCGAGTATGGGACGTGATATTTCGATACTTACCACTAAGGCTGACAGTGGGTTGATAGCGGATCCTAATGCTGGGCTGCGTCAATTACGGACAAATGGGTTAAGGCCTAAGGGCGTTTACGTAGCATTTGCCGTAAACGTGGCAGAATAATCCATAGATTGTGGAGGGACGCCTTCGACCAACTGCCACTCACACACCCCGGTATCTGACTAGTCTGGCATTCTAGAACAGTTCCAGGAGTGTTCCTGGACGGCCTTGCGCTGATAAATGGCTTTTGCATGTATAACTAGCATCTCCGGAAAACTGTTTGCACACCGAGGGCTCGACCCGTTCCACACCAGAAACCCTACTTGTTGCAATTCAAATTTCGTCCGGAATGTTCCTACATGACGTGCTTGGTAAGGGTTAATCAGCCCCGGATTGGCTTGGACCCTTGGGGAAGTCAAGCATCTCCGCGGAGACGCCAATCGCGGTCGGAAACATCGGCTGATCGCCACCGATAAAAACTAGCCTGGTTGATGGTTCATGGGTATCTGATAGCAGAAGTGCTTCCAAATCACAGGCATCCGATTCGTTCCCAATCCTCGAGAATGGATCTGTGGTCTACCTGAAATGACGTCAACTGAATCCCACGAGGTTACACACCTCTATCCCATCAATCTGGTACCAGATTGGTGGAATTGGGAAGACCCACCGCGCTAAGATTTACCTCTTATCGGGTATGTTTCTAACGCTTGAGAATCTTCATCCGGGTGTTATCGATGGAGGTTTGTTTGCGGTGTTGATTTCTGTTTGCTAGAGCGTGGCTGATTGTCCAGAGTGGTTCCGGGTTAAGCTCCCGCGGAAACAGTGCAATGTCACAATGGCAGAACATCTGCCTTCTTGATTCAAGGTAATGTCGCTCGTCGATATCCTTCGTTTGAATCAACTGATCATGTATTGTGATCTAGTTCTAGCCAGCTTGGTAGACAACGGCAGGTTTGATTTTAATCTCCAATAAGACGATTGCCACCCAAAGCCAGTGCAATGTCCGGTCCCTTAGGTATCATTCTGGAGCTCTTGAGCCGTCTTTTCAAACGTTCCTTAAATGCATAGATAAGGTGATTAGGCTTAATGAGCCATTAGCGTAGGCTACATAAGGTGTTACTAGGTGCATCTACCCGGAGAGGAGGGTCGAGAAGAGAAGCAAAAAAGCGTTAATCTAGTAAAACTCTGCCGTATTATATCCTACGGCGGAACTAGAAGCCTTCAGTACCTTACACACGTGCTTACAGAACCTTGGCGCCGAAACCGTCAGCCTGACTCTATCCTATTTCCCTCCCTCAACTCCTCCAAGTCTTGTAACAATTAGGTTAAACAGCTCGGTGCCTCGTCCCTAATTTTGGAATCTTGCCTTTTGTCGATGACCACCCTTTTCAGCCACCTTCTCATGGCAGCGCTACCTATCTCGGTCTCCGCGGCTGTCTTATCAGGCCATCTCTTCCCACTTAACCCATACCAGCTGACGGTTAACGGTGGATGTGTAGGATTCGTTTGTTGCTCTCCAGCACCTTCAGTCGCACTTGTTCAAGCCGTTGCGTCTCTGGCGATGGAGATCTTGGAACATGTGGCTCAACTGGATTATGCTGGGCGAACGCGGCATCCGCCACGGGTCTTTCGAGGCGTCTGGCTCGTGGGAGTTGGCGTGGTGGTGGCATGGATCCAGCTCGAGAGTGGGCAACCGTGTTAACCACTGGTGCTTCTGTCACATTGTTGTTTGTGTCTCTGCGTTAGGTACGTGTCAGCATGCCGGACTCCTTTGATGCGGACGATGGTGTTTCATACGGCTGAGTGTTTCCATTGATTCTTCCCGACGTGCGCTCAACTTCACTCCTTGAAGGACGGCCTTCGGGCCAACAGCATTCTTCTGGGCGGCTTCGACAGTAGCCACAGGCCGGTTTGACACTGTCACAGTGTTTGCGGGCCTTGATGCACCTGACGCAGCGGTCCCTAGTTGCGGTGCTTCGTCCTTGAGGCTGCGCTTGAGCCGAATGTTGCAGAGTATTATCTATGACCCGGTAATTCTGGTCTGCCGGTGGGTTAGTATTTCCCCCGCAACCAATTTGTCTCGACCAGATCTTACTGCCCTGGAGATCATGTCGCTCGCAATTCTGACCGGCAGGGTCGGGCGGGTGACGAATGCTGGGAGGTTCAGGGCTTGCCACCACTGGTGCTCCATCCCTTCTGGCCCTGAAACCTCTGGCGTCGTCCATCCTGACAAAGGCACAATTTTCCTGCCTCTAGGACCCGTGATCGCTGTGTGGCTACGAGGCTGGAACTATCGATAGCTCCACCTCCGGCCAACATCAATGGAAGGAGAGCAAGGAACGAGGACCAAACCCAATTGTTGACACCGTCGGGCCACAAGAAATGGTATCAGACGATGAAGCCTTGAAGGACCATCAACGCATCGAACTTGGGAGTTTGAACACAAAACCCCACGGCCATTTCTGTCGGGTAGTGCCTGGCCATCACCATACTAAATCAATCCTGATTCTGACCTCCATATGTGCTTCCTCTGTCGCAGTCTCCGATGCGGATATGACATTAACAAGGGTATAACCAAGAAAAATTCGTGATAGGTCGGGCGGGGGCTGCGACAGGGGGCGGGGCCCCTCGGCCGCGGCCCGTCGTGGAAGCGAAAGCCTAGCAGCCAACAGGGGTGTAAGAATTGACGGGCCACGGACAATTGTCAATGAGCCGGCCTATGGAAAATGGTCCGTCAATACTTACACTCCGTGTTGCCGCCTACCCGAGAAGTCAAATGACTAGCGTTGGAACAGATGGGTCATGTATCCAAGGAAATTTACCTGTACTGTAGCATTGGTGGCTTGGAGGGAGGCTCTCCTGCAGTCATCACGGTCGTAGCGTGCAGATTGCCAAATTGAAGCGACTCTGTGGGCGTGGTGCCCCATGGTCCGTCTTTGTAGCAGTTGTCGCACGTTGAGAACAGCAAGACACATCGCTGAAAGGCTGGATCGTTGGCACAACGAATTCTTGGAGGCTCCTGACCCAGGTCTCGATTAAGGACCCCTGTCGTTGATCCGGACGCCTTCATCCGATGGCCCATACGGCGTTGCTGTCATTATCTGGTTCCTGAAAGCAATTTCCTGAATGCTTTCTTTGCAATCTCGGCAATCTAACAAGAGCCGCAGCCAGTATGGCGCATACCTAGGTACCATAGGAAAGTGCACCATGCGCCTGACCGGCACGTCACCTTATCGGGGTCTGTCACAAACCATGCCGGGTGTCCGAACCATACGTTCACTGCCGCATGATCCTGGTCCGTCTTTGTAAAGTGTGGGGGGGGAGGGGAGGGACGTCGCATGTCGATATTCAGAAGGAATGGCAAAGCAATACTATTTGATGGCTCGATTGTGGTCAAATATGTACATATGCACCCAACCCTCTTAGTGCCCAACACGAGCACTCACCACAAACAGCAAACAGGTCCCAAAGGCAAAAACACGAATCACGTTCTTCCGCCGAGTGGACCGTCCTCGGCCGCATCGGCCAAGGCGCTCCCATTCTTCTCGACATCATCGGCCTCCTTTTCCTGGGTCGGCCGCGAGGACATAATTTTACCACAATTCTTCCACCTGAAGATGCGAGCGGCGACGGGGAACAGCAAGGTGTTGACGGCACACCAGGCGATCAGGACGCCGAAGTAGCGACCGACGTGCTTGCTTGTGGTGTCGAACAAGATGATCCTCGAGACCTTGACGACGTTGTACAGCGGGAAGAACAAGCCGTAGCGGTAGACGCCGGCGGCGAGCTCGAGAGGGTAGAAGGCGGTGCTGACGTTGCTGATGACCCAGAAGATGAGCCAGACGGCGGTGAAGGGCTGGCCGATGACCATGGCCGCGTTCTCACACGCCAGCCCCAGCGCGCACATGCCGATGTAGTTGAGGATCCAGTAGACGAGGAACGAGGCGTGGCCGTAGCCGTTGGTCGCCTGGCCCGGCGGCGGAGGCTCGACGTGCGAGTACGGCGGAGACGAGAAGGGGATCTGGAACGCCAGGCTGACGAGCGAGTACGCCAGCGACATGAAGATGTACGCCGTCACCGTCGACACATACTTCCACAGCACCAGGTGGCCGAAGTACAGTTTGCGGTGGTACTGTTTCGAGCCTGGCGAACACTGCGCCGTGAAGTGCGTGTGCGTCGGCAGGAAGAAGGTGTAGGAGAAGAATGCGATGATGATCAGGTAGATCAGCCCCACGGTCACGGCCGGCGTGATAGTCGGTGGTCCAAACGGCCGGAGGTTGACCGTCGTGAACCCGATCGCCGGCGAGATGGCCTGCGCCGGTATCGTCGACGACGTGCTGCCGGTGCCGGTGGTCACATTCAAGGCCTGGGGCACCCAGGTCTGGGCGAGGACGGAGATGACCTGTGTCTGGAACCGGTTCAGTTCCGGGACAATGTAGGTGTCGATGGCGATCTGATCTCGGGCCTCGACGTAGACGGTCTGGCACGCCTCGTCCGGGTTGTATGATGTGTTTCCCGCCGCCACGGCCCGCCGAAGCATGGCGGACGCGCCGGGGTTGATGATGATAGCCGAGAAAGCTTTCTCGTGGTAGATGGCGGCTCGGACCTTGATGGGGTCGTTGTCGAAGCGCGATGCCGGCTGGATCTCGAAGCTAATATGCGGCTGGGCTGAAGCTTGCATGGCCCGCGCCGCCTCGACAATGACAGGGCCGACGAAGGGACGTTCGGCCGCGTCCGCAAACGGCGCCACTAGCCCGTCGAAGTCCACGATCCACACGTTCAAGGCCCCGAGGTTGTCGTGTACAGTGAACAGGGCGCCCCAGAAGAGCGAGAGGATGGCAAGGATGCAGACGCAAAGCGTCAAGGCTGCAGGAATCGGTCAGCCACCTCCCTTTCGGCGTATCCCAAAATGATGGGGGAGAAGGGGTTTAAAAACCTACTTGTCTTCGCCCATTCTATCCTCACCTGATGTCTGATCCGCTGGAGCTCAGGATGCCAGAAACCGACGCGGGTCTCACCGTCGAATTCACCTTTGCACCACTCGACGACCTGCTTTCCGATCCCAGGGTTTTCGGACGTCGCCGTCTCGCCGGAGAGGCGACTTCTCACTGGCGACGTATCTTCCATTTCGCGAGACATGGGAGCACCGCAGAGTATTCAAGGAGACGTGCGGGATGAATGAAGTCTCAAGCAGTCAAACTTAACCCGCGGGCGGCTGGCTGCCTCACACCGGATCCATGTATATATGTACGTTCCTCCCGGCATTTTGCCCTACGCAACATTCTGGAAACGATTAGGCGATTATTTCTTTTCCGAGACCAAAGAATCGACAGCGTAAAGCGGAAGACAAAGCGGATATGCTGAGGTAATTGCGTCACCCCTGTCCCTTTCCGCAATGAGGTTAGGTTCACGCTCCGATTGGATCTCCGATTGAAACTACGTCATGGCCAAGTCAACGGATAGAAGGATGAGTAATCGACCAAGACCATTCAGGACTGTGTAACCACGTAATTCTGTCTCATGTCAAGGAGGTTGTGGAGTCCACGGCTATGACATGTTCCTGACACTGCATACAGAATGTCAGTTCTGGTGTTCTCAAGCCCTTTCTTATATCGCCTTATGGTCCGAGGTCCAGGAGGAAGTGTTAGAAAACTCAGTGCTATCGTTTGTCGCCGTCGAATCAATTCCGGCTAAACATTTGGTGTGTGAGTACTTGGGCTGATCGCCAACAAGTAACTTATCTCTTAGGCGAGGTGCGGTGGATAACCGCACTCGGATACTAGGGTCCGCAGGGAACCGAGCCAGGAACCATCGATGATGAGGTATTTCTGCGATCTACTTAGAGATCGATCACTGTCGCTTCGTCTGCAGATTCGCCTTCTTCCGAGGTCCGACGTTTCATATGACCCAGGTAGGATTGCGGCAAACAGCCATACGTTTTTCCTTGGTCCGGATCCCATTCAATGGCAAGACAGGCACAGTATATAACATGGTTAATCCAACATCAATCGTGAAGTAACGCTAAGGTTTCCTGAGTGCTGGGTGCACACACCGGTCCTCACGGCATAGGGACCACCCAGCCAGGGCGTCAAAGCACCTTTCAATCACGTCGAGTGCACGATGGACGGATCACCGAGGTTACGGACATACTCTCCAGCAAGAGGATCCTTCTCGATGAAAACAAACCGAGTGGAAGGAGGATTTGTCTAGCGGAATGTCAGCCTCTACGCGTTGCCCTCGTTGCGTCGACTCGGATCTTTCTTGCGTCTTCCCCGAAAATTCGCAACAATGCCAATAATGCCAGGCCTCTCAAGTGCGCTGCGACGGAAGCTCAAGTGACGAGGAATATCGGCAGGTGAAAGACGAGCTTCAGCAAATTCAAGAGAAAATGGATGCCATTCTTGAAGAGACAATGCTAGATCCCGATGGCTTCCGACTCATGAAAGTGCGGTGGAGTCTGCTGGAAGACAAAAAGCGATCGATAAAGCAGGAATCCGACAGACACGGGATCGAGCAGCAAATCCTCACAGCTGAACGTCAACTGCTAAGAAGTTTACGACAAACTCGCAACAAACAATTAACCGAGCTCCTGACGTCCCTGGCGTGCTCCATGATAGCACCTAGGAGTGGCAATGCATACTTAATAAATCTATACAGTATAAAGTCATTTCGGGTAACGAGCTTCTCGCTGCGAGGATTAAATTCTCAACCCCGATGCCGACTGAAATCATGGTGCATTCATCTTTTGTAACAACAACATCCTGTGTTCCTGACAAGCCCGGGTCGTGGGATGTACAGGTCCGAGAGCCTTGACGTAGCCTTCCACAGCACGGTCGTATAGTGCCAGGGCCTCTTGTCGGTCATCTTTCGCCTCGAGTAAGTGGGCGAGACAATATACACTGGTAAACGTCCCGGGATGATCGACGCCTAGCACCTTCTCACTCCCCGCGAGGGCCCGTCGATTCATCTCCTCCGCCGCCTCGTACTTCCCTTGATATTGTAGCACTAACGCCAGATTACTCACGTTGGTCAACGTCTCGGGATGATCGACGCCCAGCACCTTCTCCCTCCCCGTGAGGGCCCGTCGAT